>PVJX010031901.1:0-20844 GCA_004027295.1 Dolichotis patagonum | reverse complement strand
GGCACATCACTACAATGGCCTGTGATCAAGGATACCCTTCTGTTAATGCTCTGCATTACTCCAAAGCCTGCCAATGTTTCAGCTGTATGCCTGTCCCTTCGTGATTGGACCCTAGGCCCTTAAAATAGCACTTATTGGAACCTGTCACTGCAACTTACTGACCAAATACAGACAATTGACTCCATTCAAATGCCAGTGCTGACTGATACTATCCTCACTGACTCTTACATAACCTACAATGCTTTGTTTTGCACTTTAAACTCTCACTCAGGGACTCCTGGGATTACTAGGATTAATTGGTTTTTATGTCTTATGGATGTTATGCACCTGGTTCCACACCCTACATTCTCAACAAGCCATGATGGCCTCCATACAATTGGCATTAATAAAAAAAGGGGAATCTGTGGGACATCGAGGTCCTGAGATCTGGCTGGCTGCTCTGGCAACAGAGAGAGTCTGAGCACACTCAGACTCCCTGTCCCTTGGCACACTGAGTAGAGAATCCCTACCAGGGCTGCCATACTTGGAGTCTGCCCTGTTCAAAGCCCATCACTCAGTGCATCCATGCCTTCCCTAAGCCTACTTCCACCCTTCCTGAAGCTCAATCACATGCTTCTCTTAGCTCACTTCTGCCCTTCCTCTTCAGTCTATATATACTCCTGTGCTTCCATAATAAATTTGAATCTATGCAATCAGCTTGATCTCCATAGCTATCTCTCTGTCACCCCTTTCCAGTCCCCCACAGCACCAAAAAGGCTGCAGCAGACAGACACACTGCATCCTCCTAAATTTGGTATCCAATGTGAGTAGCTTAAGTATGGATAAAGGAATCCTTCTTCAGATCTCCAAGGAATCTCAAGAAATCTTGAAGACATACCATAAAGTAGGGACCTGGAAAGATCATTGCTCCAACTATTAGAGCCTTGACCAGTAACCAAGGATGTTAGAATTGTCAGTCTTCTCAGTTAACATCCCAGATGCAATGGAAAGTAGAAATTTCATAACAATACCAAGAATTTGATGGCACATTTATGTTATGTAGGTGTGCACTTGTAGTCTAGGTCTTATACGGTATAAGCAAGCAGGAAGTACATTTTATATTAATTGGCAACTAGTTTTTCTTACATACTTTAGTTACTGGGAAAATATATTACTTCCACACTTGATCTTTAAAGATAAATATAATGAAATTCCTGTTCACATTCACCCATATGGAAATGTATCTGAAATGATAGATGTGTCCTTTTGCTCTATTTAATTATTGGAAAATGTAAATAACATCACAAATTCACATTTCATCCCAGAAAAGTACACACTCTGTAATCAGTGATCTTTACTGAAATTTATTAAAAGTCCTCAGAAAGTCCACATTGTACAAGTAGAAATGACTTACTGTAAGAATGATTAATGTGTCAGGGGCTGCTTATCATGGGTGACTATTCACTCACCTCCTAAAAAATATTCTTTTAACAACAATAGAAACCACACCAGGGATACACTGTAACCTGCATTGGATGCTGTATGGTGATTATACTTAAAGAATCAGTTGATCACGAGCATATCCAATGAAAAAGGGTCCAAAATATATTAGGTTTTGCACAAGAGTTGGTTACTATTGCTCTGGAATTCTTAACCCATAAAATTAATTAATAAGCTATAAAACATTATTAATAAGCTGTAAAACAACTTAATCCATAAAAATAAGCAGTAAAACAGGACAGAGAAAACAAGTGCCAATATTCATACCTCACAGATGTTTCACTTTAGAATCCTAAAATATCTAAAGAAGACTCATGAGTCATAAATACAATACTCAGAATATATGTATGTCTAATTGTCAAAACTTTGCAAATTCAGTCACTTATATTAAGCATTGTAGGAGAAACATATGTAACATAGAAACAGATATAAAAATTTTGTACAGGAAACTTGAACAAAACTATGCAATTTTATCAAAAAAGATGAAAGCATAAAAATTATATTATAGGTAGTTCGGATTTAGCTCAGCATCATGAGTGCCTCCCTTGCAAGCCTGCCATCATGAGTTTGATCCCCAGTACCAATTAAAAAATATATCATATATTCATCATTAAATTCTGTTGAAGTTCATACTACTCTCATTAAAAATGAAAAGAACATTTTTCTTAGCAATAAGAAAACTTACTTTAGAGGTTTTTCAACATATTAATTTTTTGAACTACTGAGAGAAATTCATAACTAGATTATGAAAATTTGAGAAAAAAATTTATCACTAAACACAATATTTTTAAAAAATTAAAATTTTACATTTCAATGGAACAAATCAATTAAAAATGAGCACTGACTTGTGTGTAATCATATATTTATTTTTACACATATGTAAATAGATATATTCCTTTTATCAGACAGTTGATGTTGAAAAGCAGTTAAGAAAGAAATCAACATAAAGGATAACATTTATAAACTAGTATGCGCTTAAAACCACACACACAAATTTCTAAAACAAACATTATGGGCATAAAAAATAAGATAAACAATTACAACATTAGAGTGGCAGATCTCAATACCACAATGCCATACATAAAATCATCTATTATTGACAAAATCATCATTCTTGACAAAAGTGTCAAGAATAAGATGTCAGAGTTGTACAAAGTTTTTGAATAAATGGACCTAATAGATATTTACAGAGCATTCTACCAAAATCAAATAGAATACAAATTCCTCTCAATGGTATCTGGGACATTTTACAAAACTCACAACATTGTATCCCATAAAGCTTGCTAAAGTAAATGCAAAGTAGTTGAAATTCTCCCATGCATATTATCACATTATATTTTCTTTTACTGTGTCACTTAGTTGTTACAAAGTTTCAAATATTAATTGAAGGTTTTTCATGCATTTTAAGTTGATTTTTCTTCGAGGTGAAGATAGGATTTTAATTTTATTGGCTTCTTTTTTGAAATTTTATTTGAAAGAGAATAAAAAAAGAGGGCAGTACAGATCAGAACAGAACAACATAGGCAACACAGTACTTTACATTAAGACAACCAGACATTAACAGTAGCTATCACAATATCTCTTTCTCTGCTATAGTTGAGCATAGTTTCAAATACAATAATATCAAACATAACAAAATAGTATAAAGCCATTCAAAGAGTGAAAGAATTACAGGTCTTTCAGAACTGAATAACAGAGAATGATCAATGGGTACAATAATATCTCATTTTTGATAGAAATATTTTGTTTACACTATCACACATATTCAAATCCCAATAAGACAAAATGTGATAGATAGAACAATGGTAGTAGAAGAATAGAAGCATGGTAGGACTTCTAAGAAGGGCAATATTAAATCAGCAATTGCTGTCAAAATGTTTTGTTTTCTTCAAAACAGCTGTTCATATCATCACGCATGATATAGTCAAACAAAATAGAGTCAAAGCACTCCACCTTATGAATGAAAACATTAAAAGCCTTCAAAGCTATGAGATGAGGACTCATGCTTACCATAAAATCTTATATACACTTATCACCTCTCATACTAGGGAGACTATATGGTATTTACACATGTGAGTTTGGTTGATTTCACTTAAGAGAATGGTCTCAAGTCGTGTTCATTTATTTATAAATATCTCAATGTGATCAAACTTTATAGCTGATGAGTACTTCATTGTATAAAAATGCCACAACATTTTTATCCATTCCTCAGTTGATGGGCACTTAGGTTGTTTCCAGGATCTGGCTATTACAAATTGTGCTGCTATAAACACGGGTGCACATATATCATGGTGGTGTGATGTTTTCAGTACTTTTGGGAGCATGCCCAGAAGTAGAATACCTGGGTCAAATGGGAATTCCAAACCCAGCTTTTTGAGGAATCTCCAGATTGACCTCCACAGTGGTTGCACCAGTCCAAATTCTCACGAAGAGTGCAGAAGTGTTTCTTTTCCCCGCAGCCTCTCCAACATATGTTGTTGGTAGTGTTTTCTATCTTGGCCATTCTTTCTGGAGTGAGATGGAATCTCAGTGTGGTTTTAATTTGCATTTCTCTCATGACTAATGATGATGAACATTTCTTCATGTATTTAATTGCCATTCATATTTCTTCATCTGAGAACCGTGCATTCATTTCAGATGCCCATTTTTGGATTGGGTCTTTGAATTTTGAGGGTCTGATTTTTTTTTAATTCTTTAGAAGTTCTAGACAGAATTCCTTTGTCTGAAAAAATGTCCATGAAGATTTTTTTCCCAATTTGTGGATTTTCTTTTCACTCTGCTGGAAACCTCTTTTGACATGTAGAAACTCTTTAATAATATGTGATGCCAGTTATTGATTCTGGGAAGCATTTCCTGTGTAATTTGGTTCTTGTTCATGAATTTTCTTCCTACCCCTATATTTTTGAATTTTTTACCTACTTTGTCTTCCAGCAGTTTTAGTGTTTCTGTTTTAATATTTAGATCTTTGACCCATTTAGATTTTAGTTTAGTGTATGGTGATAGACATGGGTCTAGTTTTAGTCTTCTGTGTATGGATAGCCAATTTTTCCAGCACCATTTGTTAAAGAGACTGCCGTCCTTCCAACAAGCATGTTTGGACCCTTTATCAAAGATAAGGTGGTTGAGTGAGTTTGTGTGTCTTCCATTCTGTTCCACTGATCTTCAGGTCTGTTTTTAATCCAGTACCATGTTGACTTTATTACTGTAGCTTTCTAGCATACTTTCAAGTCAGAGATTGTGATGCCTCCTGCCTTGCCTTTGCTGCTTAGAACTGCCTTTGCTATTCTAGGTCTCTTCGGGTTCCAGATGAATTTTAAGAGTGATTTCTCGAGATCTATGAGGCATGTTAGTGGTATTTTGATTGGGATTCTGTTGAAACTTTATAGTAATTTGGGGAGAATGGCCATTTTTACAATGTTTGTTTTTCCTATCCATGAACAGGGGATGTCTTTCCATTTTCTGAGGTCCTCTTCAATTTCCTTTTTCAGGGCTTTATAATTTTCACTGTATAACACTTTTACTTCTTTTGTGAGATTAATTCCTAAGTATTTCATTTTTTTGATGCTAGTATAAAGGATGTAGCTTCTCTTATTTCTCTCTCAGTACTTTTGTTGTTAGTGTATAGAAATGCTATTGATTTTTCACTAATGAGTCTGTATGCAGCTACCTTACTGAATTTATTTGTTATATCTAGTAGTCCTTCAATATTGTTTTGGGGGTCTTCTATGTAAAGTATCATGTCATCTGCAAACAATGATAATTTAAACTCCCCTTTTCCTCTCATTACTCCTTTTATTTCTCTTTCCTGTCTTATTGCTCTGGCTAGTATTTCCAGTACTATGTTGAACAGGAGTGGTAATAATGGACATCCTTGTCTTGTGCCTGATTTTAACGTAAAGGCTTTCAGTTTTGACCAATTAATATGACGCTGGCTGTTGATTTGTCTCAATATAGGCTATATTGAGACAAAGACCTTCGATTCCAATTCTCTGTAAGGTTCTTATCATGAATGAGTGTTGGACTTTATAAAAGCTTTTTCTGCATCTATAGAGATGATCATGTGGTTCTTCCTTTTGGCTCTATTAATATGGTGGATTACATTTATTGTTTTGTGTATGTTGAACCATTCCTGCATTCCTGGGATGAATCCCACTTGGTCATATTGTATAATCTTCTTGATGATTTGCTGCATCCTGTTTGCCAATATTTTACTGAGAATTTTTACATCTATTTTCATTAGGGAGATAGGCCTATAGGTCTCTTTTTTACTTGAGTCTTTCTCTGGTTTTTGTACTAGAGTGATATTTGCTTCCTGGAATGAATTAGGAAGAATTGCTTCCCTTTCAATTTCACTGAAGAGTTTGAGGAGTGTTGGAATTAAGTCTTCTTTGTATTTCTTATAGATTTCTGCAGTGAATACATTTGGACCTGAACTCTTTTTGTATGCAAGGACTTAATTACATTTTTAATTTCAGTAATAGAAATTGGGTTATTCAACAGTTTTATATCTTCCTGATCCTGCTTTGGTAGTTTATATGCATCTAGGAATCTGTCTATTCCTTCAGTGTTATCAAACCTATGAGAGTAGAGGTTTTCAAAACAGTTTTTGCTGATCTTCTGTATTTCCACTGAGTCTGTAGTAATTTCACCTTTTTCATTCCTTATTGCATGAATTTGAGTTTTTCTTTCCTTTTTTAAAATAAGGTTGGCCATGGGCTTACCAATTTTATTTATTCTTTCAAAGAACCAAATCTTTGATTCATTGATACTTTGTACTGTTTTCTTAGTCTCTATTGCATTAATTTTTGTTCTGATTTTATAATTTCCTCCCTTCTTTTGGCTTTGGGCTTGGCTTGCTCTTCTTTTTCTCGATGTTTGAGTTGTAGCATCAAGTTGTTGATTTGTGTTCGTTCTGTCTTCCTGATGTGGGAAATCAATGCAATATATTTTCCTCTGAGGACTGCTTTCATTGCATCCCAGAAAATTCGGTAAGTTGGGTCTGTATTTTCATTTACTTGTAGATATTGTTTCATTTCTTCTTTAATTTCCTCTGTGAACCACTGATTGTTCAAGAGTGTACTATTCATTTTCCATGTGTTTGTAGGTTTTATTCAATTTCTTTTATCATTAATTTCTAGTTTTATGTCACTATGATCCAATAACATGCAAGGGATAATTTCAATTCTTGTGCATTTACTTAAATATGTTCTGTGGGCTAGTATATGGTCTATTTTAGAGAATGTCCCATGTACTGCTGAGAAGAAATTATATTCTGATGTTGTTGGTTAGAAAACTCTGTATACATCTATCATGTCTATTTGTTCACTTGTATGATTCAATTCTGTTATTTCGTTTCTGATTTTTTGTCTACTTGATCCATCCCTCTGTATCAATTGCATGTTAAAATCTCCTGTTATAATTGTGTTATTGCTTATTTGACTCCTCATTTCTGTTAATATTTGCTTTGTATAGCTGGGTGCTCTGGAATTTGGTGCATATATATTTAAGATTGTTATCACTTCCTCTTGAAGTTTTCCCCTAACTAGTATGTAGTGACCTGATTTATCTCATTGGATCATTCTTGGTTTAAAATTCACATTGTCTGCAAACAGGATGGCTACTCTTGCTTTTTTTTGATTTCCTGTTGCATGAAGTATTATTTTCCACCCCTTGACTTTCAGTCTATGAGTGTCCTTTTGGGTTAGATGGGTTTCTTGTAGACAGCATATGGTTGGATGTTGTTTCTTGATCCATTCTTCCAGTCTGTTTCTTTTGATTGGTGAGTTGAGGCCATTTACATTAATGCTTGTAACTGTTATATATTGGTTTATTGTTGACATGTTATCTTTCTGCTCTTGTGTCTTTAGCTTTCCATTCTGTTTAAATGTCTGACTTGCTTGGTGGTTTTTATCCCTTGTGTATCTAGATTGCCTTTCAGTATTCTTGGTAGGTTTGGTTTTTTGTTCATGAAATTCTTCAGCTGTTTTTTTAATGGAAGTATCTTATTTCTCCATCCAGTTTGAAGGACAGTTTTACAGGGTAAGTCAATCTGGTTTGGAAGTGGTTTTCCTTTAGGGTCTGAAATAGTTCACTCCATGCTCTTCTTGATTTCATTGTTTGTGAGGATAAGTCTGCTGTGATTCTGATAGGTTTTAATTTATAGGTGATCTCTCTTTTCTCTCTAACAGTTTTTAGTATTATGTTCTTATCTTGAATTTCTGAGATGGTGATTATTATGTGTCTGGGTGTGGTTTTATTTTGGTTATGGCTGTTTGGATTTCTATATGCTTCACTTATCCAGATGTCAGTTTCTCTTCTCATGTTTGGGAAGTTTTCATCTATTACTTCTGTAAATATCCTCTTGTTATCATTTGGGCTGTCCCCTTCTTTTTCATTTATCCCTATTAATCTTATGTTAATTTTCTTTGCATCATCTTGCAGGTATTAAATTGTTATTTCCTAATTCTTTGTTATTTTTAAAAGACCTTTCCTTTTCTGTTCACTAGATTCAATCTTGTCTCAGATGTCTGATATTCTATCTTCACATTCATTGAGATGGTTTTGGCAGTTTTCAATAGCATTTTTATTTCGTGTATATCTCTTTGAATCTGCTTTATGTATTCTTTTTGTTTCTTCTAGTGTTCATTCAGGGATTCTATCTGTTTGCTTTGTTCCTCTAATTTTTTAGCTGTGTCTTCACTAGAAACATTCACTATTTCTTTCACTATTTCTATCAATTCTTCTTTTACCTGGGCAAATATTTCTGATTTGAATTTCTCCAGAGCTTTCCCTAGTTGCATCTTTATTTTATTTTATATCATTTCAGACATTTAAGGTGTATGGCTTCTTTTTTCTTCTATTTACATGGCTCCTAAACTTTCTTGGGGTGAGCTGGAGCTTTGAGCCTGCCTTTTGGTCTTTCTTTTTGTCATTTTTGTACATTTCCTTGCTTTGAGTGGTGTTCCAAAGCTTCCTCTGGATGTGTGGTGAATTACCTCTTGTACCCTCAGTTCCTGGAGCAGCAGTGGCTCTCCACAGGCTCTTGGCTCCCTAAATTGAAAGGTGGAAGCTGGGCCTCGTAAACTGGGGGCCACAGAACCCTGGGACACAGTCCTGTGTCCTAGAGCATGAGTATGATCTGAACCACCCAAAGTGCTGATTTTAAGCTACCCCCAGGCCAGCCCACACCGGGCCATCAAGCCGCCAGCTCGGCCTCTGAACTGAGAGAAGGCCACTGGGCATGGTGCACTAAGGCTGTGGAGCTTCCGTGACTCAGTCCAGTGTATCTGGTAGCTAACCCAAGCTCAATTATCTGGAGCACACTCTCCAGCTCTCCAGGAGCCCACCTTGGGGCGGCAGGACTCACCTTGCAGTGTCCTAACTCCCTTCTGTGTGCTTTTGGCTCCCTAAATTGTAAGGCAGTTGCTGGGCATGGTGGACCATAGTCCACAGAACCTCCGGCTGGGCTGCTGTCATTTCCCACGTGCCCTGTATGTTTTACCGGGTCGTCAGTCCCCGGCTCTGCCTCTGCTTCCCAAACTGAGAGAAGGCCACGGGGTGTGGTGCACTAAGGCTGTGGAGCTTCCGGGACTTGATCCAGTGTACCCAATAGCTAGCCCAAGCTCAATTGTCTGGATCACAGGTCACCAGCTCTCCACCTTATATTGGCTTCTTATAGAAATCCAATTTTCACAAAGTCATCTACATAAAAATTGTATTTCCTTGCATGTATGATTTAGTGTATTTTGGTTGTCTAAAGAAGCATGTATTTATTTTTATGATACTTAACCTGTTCCATTCTCTAGGTCTACTTATATGTCTATAAAATACTTTTATTACAATGACTCTATAAGGTTTAAGTCACAGATTTTGAGTCTTCCAAGACAGCTCCTTTCACTCAATATTGATTGGCTCTTTGGGTTCTTTTATTACTTTCTTTAGGGTTGTAACTATATTTTAGTGTTTTTTCCTAATCCTTTGAAGTGTCCTTGCATTGAATCATTGCCTCATTTGGGAGGAATATTGTCATTTTAAAAATAATGATTTTCTCAAACTATGTACATGAAAATTCTTTGTGTCTTCTATTTTTGTTCTTCAGTTTCTTTCTTCTATATTTTACGTTTTTACTCTAAAGATTTTAATGTTATTTATTAGGACTTTCTTTTTTGTTCTAGTAGATTGCATTCCTTTTCTTGTTTTCTTTTCAGTAATCTTGGTATTAGTATATATAAAAGGCACCTCTATATGTATTGTAACTTTGTATTATGCTACTTTGCAGAAGTGTTGCATTCCAAAGGGATGTAGGTATTTATAATTTTATGGTTAGAATCATATTATAAGGAAAAATAATTTGATTTTCTCAATTTCTGCTTTAACAACTTTTATTTTTTTTTCTTAATTACTTGCTCCGGTAAAAATTCCATTACTATGCTAATTGAGTCCTATAAGTAAACAGCCTTATCTTCATGATGGTTTTAGAGAAAACGTCTTCAGATTTCAATACTTGGTATGATGTTGGTTGTGGATTACTAGGTGCACATTCATTACTGTGTTGAAATAACATACTGCTATATATAATGTATTTGAGAATATTATCATAAAAGAAAATTTAATGTTGTGAATGATTTTTTTCTGCATCCTTAGAGATTATCAAGTGTTGTATATTTTTATTGTATTTATGGAAAATTTATTTATTTATTTTAAAAATTTTATTTAAAGAGAAAAAAACCAACAAGACAAAACAGAAAAATGGTAGCAACAATACAGAATACCAAGGAGAAAAAAATAAAAGAACAAAAACAAGAAAACAAAAAAAACCAAAACAACAAGAAAAACCAAAAATACTAAGAAATCACCACTTGTTACATTACATACTCCCATCATTGGAAATAGTTGTTAAAGTTACGAAATTAAAGCATACAAAGTAGCCATTCAAACAGTGAGACTGTTAACAGTTATTCTCAACATTCTAACAAAAATAGTAATAGGATCATCTATCTTACACACTTAAACATACATGCAGTTATATCCTTTAGAGCACTTTATTTTCCTCTGTTTTTTACAGTAGCAATTACACATTTTGGGTTTTACTACTACTACATTTCTTATCACTTTTTACATGAGAGACACAATATGACATTTATAATTATGATTCTTATTTATTTCACTAATGAGGATAGTCTCAAGTTGTTTCATTTTTCCTATGAAGGCCTCAAGATCATCCTTCTTCAGAGCTAACTAATACTCCATTGTATAAAAATACCACATCTTTCTCATCCACTCTGCAGTTGATGGGCATCTTGGTTGTTTCCAAGATTTAGCTATTACAAACTGCTGCTATATATGTGAGTGCACATATATCACTGTGATATGACTTTTTCAGTTTTTCTGGGAAAATACCCAGGAGGGGACGAGCTGGGTTGAATGGAGCTTTCAATTCTAGTCTTCACTCCCACCTAGTCTGCACTCCCACCAACAGTGGAGCAGTGTTCCTTTTTCACCGCAGCTTAGCCAAGTATTGTTATCAGTTGATTTCTTAATGGCAGCTATTCTTTCCGGTGTGAGATGAAATCTCAGTGTTGTTCTAATTTGCATTTCTCAAATGACCAGTGATGGTGCACATTTCTTCATGTATTTGCTTGACATTTGTATATCTTCGTATGAGAACTGCGTGTTCATCTCAGGTGCCCATTTTTTGAGAGGGTCTTTGAATTTCGGGGGGATATTTTTCAATTCTTTATATGTTCTTGATATAAGTACTTTGTCTGATGGGTTGCTGGTTAAAATTCTTTCCCATTCTGTGGGCTTTCTTTGCATTCTGATGGTGATTTCTTTTAAAGTACAGAAACGTTTCAATAATATGACATCCAATTTATTGATTTTTTGAAGTGTTTTCCATGGAATTTTTGTTTTATTCATGAATTCTCTACCTACACCTATGTCTCCAAGTTCTACCTAACTTATGTTCTAGTAGACTTAGTGTTTCTGTTTTAATGTTTAGGTCTTTGATCCATTTAGACTTTAGTTTTGTGCATGGTGATAGGCATGGGTCTAATTTCAGTCTTCTGCATGTGGAGAGACAATTTTTCCAACTCATTTATTAAAGAGGCTATCGTTCTGCCAGGGAACATGTTTAGCACCTTTGTCAAATATCAGGTGGATGAGTGTCTTTGTGCCTATCCTTGCATCTTCTAATCTGTTCCATTGATCCTCGGGTCTATTTGTTGGGCAATACTATGCTGATTTTATCACTGTGGCTTTGTAGTACAGTTTCAAGTCAGGAATTGAGATGCCTCCTGCCTTTCCATTATTGCCAAGAATTGCTTTGCTATTCTAGGTTTCTTCTGTTTCCAAATGAATTTTAGGAGTGTTTTCTCTAGATCTGTGGGGTATGTCAATGGTATTTTGATTGATATTGCCTGAAATCTGTATAATAGTTTTGGGAGCATGGCCATTTTCACAATGTTGGTTCTTCCTATCCAAGAGCATTGAACATGTTTCCATTTTCTAATATCTTCTTCAATCTCCTTTTTTAATGTAGTATAATTTTAAGTGTATAGGTCTTTTACATTTTTAGTTAGGGTGATTTCTAAGTATTTCATTTTATTAGATGTTATTGCAAAGTGCAATATTTCCATAATTTCTCTCTCAGTGAGGTTCTTGTTTGTGTACAGGAATGCTATTGATTTTTGAGCATTGACTTTGTATCCAGCTACACTGCTGCATTTGCTTATTACCTCTAGTCATCTTTAAATGGAGTTTTTTGGGTCTTCACAATAGAGTATCATGTCATCTGCAAATAGTGATAATTTAACTTCTTCCTTTCCTATTTTTATTCCTTTTATTTCTTTCTGTTGTCTGATTGCCCTGGATAGTGTTTCCAGAACTGTACTGAATAGGAGTGGTGACAGTGGTCATCTGTGTCTTGTTCCTCATTTAAAAGTGTAAGTTTTTCAGTTTTTGTCCATTTAGTATCATATTGGCTGGTGGTTTGTCATAGATGGCCTTTATAAGGTTGGCGTAGACACCGTGTATTCAGAGTTTCTGAAGGGTTTTAATCATGAACATGTGTTGGATCTTATCAAAAGCTTTTTCTGCATCTATTGAGATGACCATGTGATTTTTGTTTTTGGCTCTGTTGATGTGGTGTATCACATTTATTGATTTGGATATGTTAAACCATTCCTGCATTCCTGTAATGAACCCCACTTGGTCATGGTGTGTAATCTTCTTGATGATTTGCTGTATTCTATTTGCTAGTATTTTATTGAGAATCTTTGCATCTATGTTCATTAGTGAGATTAGACTATAGTTCTCCTTTTTGGTTGGGTCTTTCTCTGGTTTTGGTATCAGAGAAATACTTGCCTCCAGGAATGAATTAGGGAGGATTACTTTCTTTTCAATTTCATTGAAGAGTATAACGAGTATTGGCATCAAGTCTTGTCTAAATTTCTTATAGAATTCAGATGTGAATCCATCAGGACCTTGGCTTTTTTGTTTGTAATTTTTTATTACCTTTTCAATTAAAGTAGCTGATATTGGGTTATTCAAAATTGCTATATTTTCTTAGTTGAGCTTTGGTACTTCACATGTTTCTATATATCTGTTCATCTCCTCTGTGTTTTCCTCTCTATATAAGTAGAGATTTTCAAAGTAGGTATTCATCATCTTTTGAATTTCCATTGGATTTGCAGTGATTTCCCCTTTTTCAGTCCTTATTGCATGAAGTTGTGTTTTTACTTTCTTTTTCTTTGTAAGGTTTGCTAGAGTTTGTCAATTTTGTTTATTCTCTCAAAAAACAGTATTTTTGATTCATTAATTGTTTGTATTGCTTTTTTAGTTTCAATTGGATTGATTTCTGCTCTAATCTTTACAATTTCCTCTCTTCTATGAGCTTTAGATTTAACTTGCTCTTCTTTTTCTAGAAGCTTGAGATGAAGAATTAGATTGTTTGTGCTTGTTCTGTTTTCTTAATATGACAATTTATTGCTATATATTTCACTCTTAAGACTGCTTTCACTGCATCTCACAGATTACAATAAGTTGTTTCTGCATTTTCATTAAATTGTAGGTATTGCTTTATTTCTTCTATAATTTCATCTCTTGCCCACTGGTTGTTCAAAAGATTGTTATTACATTTCCATCTATTTTTGCCAGTTTTGCAATTTCTTTTGCCATTAAATTCCAGTTTCAGTGCACTATCATCAGATAGTATGCATGGGATAAATTCAATACTTTTACATTTACTTGTTTTATGGGATAATATATGGTCTATTTTGGAGAATGTCTCATGGGCAGCTGAGAAGAATGTGTATTCTGATGTGGTTGGAACACTCTGTAATCTTCTACTAAGTCCAATTTCTCTGAGGTATGACTCATTTCTATTATGTCTTTTCTGATTTTTTGTCTAGTTGATCTATCTCTTTGTGACAGTGGGCTGTTATGGTCACCTGTAATAACTGTGTTCTTGTGTATTTGGTTTTTCATGTCCTTTAATATCTGTCTTATATAGTTTGGTGCTCCTGTGTTTGGTGCATATATATTTATAATTGTGAGTTTTTCATCTTGAACTTTTCCAAATACGAGTATGTAGTGACATTCTTTGACTCTTTTAATCATTTTAGGTTTGAAGTTCACATTGTCTGCAAATTGACTAGTTACCCCTGCTCTTTTCTGGCTTCCTGTTTTGTGGAATACTTTTGTCCATCCTTTGACTTTTAATCTATGAGTTTCTTTTTGAGTCATATGTGTTTCTTGTACAAAGCATATTGTGGGATCCTGTTTCTTGATCCATTCCATCAACTTGTTTCTTTTGATATATGAATTGAGCCCATTTACATTTGTGGATATCACTGATGTGCACTGGCTTGACTTTGCCATGTAGTGTTACTGTTGTTAGTTTCCTGCTTTTCTCCCTTGTTTAATTTCTTGTCCACCTTGGTAATTTCTTTCTGTTGTTGTTCTGGAGATTGTGGTCATTTTTATGTCTACTTAGCTTGTCCTTCAGCACTGTTTCTAAGTTTGGTTTGGTATATATGAATTTCTTTAGTTGTTCTTTGTCATGGAAGTATCTTGTTTCTCCATTACATTTGAAAGACTTTTGGTAGGTATGTCAGTCTGGGTTGAAGGCTCTTTTCTTTTAGGGCTTGAAATACTTCACTCCAAGCTTGTCTTTACCTAAGGTGTTGTGCTGTGAAGTCTGCTGTGATTCTAATAGGCTTTCCTTGGTAGGTGATTTGTGTCTTTCCTCTAATGGGTTTTAATACTGTGTTTTTATACTGTATGTCTGAGATCTTAATTATTATATGTCTGAGTATAGCTTTATGTTGATTATGACTGTTTGGCATTCTATATGCAGCACTTATTTGTATATCTGATTTTTTGTGCCATGTTTGGGAAATTTTCTGTCATTATTTCTATGAATAGCTTAGCTATATCCTTTGCATTTCCTCCTGCCTCCTCACTAATGGCTATTGCTCTATCATTGTTTCTCCTAGCATCATCTAGTACTGTTGGGTTTTCATTTCTGGCTTTTTGTTGTTTTTATAAGTTCTACCCTGTCAAGATCGGTATCTGCAATCCTGTCCTCAAGGTCCAAAATTCTATCCTCAGCTTCATTTAAATGGCTTTGCAGGCTTTCAATACAATTTTTTGCTTCTTGTATATCTCTTTCAATCTGTTTCATACATTCTACCTGTTTTCTGCATTGTTCATTCAAAGTTTCAATCAATTTCACATGCTCCTCAAGTTTGTTATCTATTTCTTCTCTAGCTATGTTGAGCAGTCTTTTACTAAGGTTGTTACTTTTGTCTTTACATAAGACATTATTTTTAATTTGAGTTCCTCTGTAGTCTCAAAAATTTGTTTCTTTACTTCATTTCCTATCTTTTCAGAGATTTCTGGTGTATGAATTTTAAGGTCCTCTGTTTCATTATTGGTTCCACTTTCCCCTGATGGAATAGATATTTGGGATTGCATTTTCCTTTTGGTTTAGTGATTTTCACCTTTTGTGGTCTTTCTATGTCAACAGTCACAAGTTTCTGTAGTGTGTGTTTCAGGGTTCTACTGTGTGGTTGATGTTTTTCAAATTACTTGGTACCAGCATGAAGAGGACATCTATTCTCCTGAATTCTTCCTACTCTGCCTGTTGGGTGAGTCATACATTCTTTTTGGCCAACTAGCCCAAAAGTATTGATGTAGGGTATCTCTTAGTTCCTGCTGTTGTTATATCTTCAGGTTGTTGCAGGTCACCAGGTCTCCCTGTCTACACTATTGTGTCAGCTGAGGCCCTACTATGTCACTTGGTGTCTGATAAGTTCTTTTAATTTCCTCTAAATTGGGGTGGGGCAATATTGGTGCACTCCTCAACCTGCTTGATGTTCTCCTTGTGGGGCCAGTGAGTTACCCACTCTCTTGCCAGGTTAGCCAAAGTCTTACACTTTGAGAACATTTCACTTCCATTTCTATTTACCCACTGCAGACCTCTATTTTATGGGGCAAACTCACCACACTGACTGAACCCTGATGAGGTCTTCTGTTTGGGTGAGTGGCTCCTGGGCCTCTCATTGAGCCAGCGTGGTAGTCCACTGCAGTCCAATATTCCTGGTGGAAGGGCGGGTCCAGCAGATGTGTTCCCAGGCAACTCAGGCCGTGGCAGACTTCCTAGATGTTACTGGAGGATGTGCGAGCCCAGCAGTGGCAGACTGAGGCACCTCAGGGCCTCTGCCACTGGTCTCTTCACTGTTCCCTGAGCACAAAAGGTGGGCCTATCTCTCCTCATCAGCCCTGGCTCTCAGCTACCTGTCCCAGCAATGTTCCCTGTGGGCAAAGGGCTGGCCTTGCTCTCCTGAGCAGCCCCTGCTCTCAGCTGCTGGTCCTGAAATGTTCCTTGCAGGCAAATAGTGGGCCTAGATCTCCTGAACAGCCCCTACTCTCAGCTGCCATCCCATGATGTGCCCTGTGGGTGAAGGGTGGGCCTAGCTCTCCTGAGCAGCCCCAGTTCTCAGCTGCTGTCCCATGATGTTCCCTGCAGGCAAAGGGCTGGCCTACCTCTCCTGAGCAGCCCCAACTCTCAGCTGCCCATCCTGGGATGTCTTATGGAAAATTTAAAGTGCATTACATTACTTATGTTGATCCATTCTTTAAGTATGATATAAAATCAACTTGATCATGGCACCTAAACTTTTCAATAACTTGTTAAAATTGATCTTCAGGAATTATATTGAATTTTGAAAATTTTTCACAAAGGATGTTCAACCACATGTGAAAAATCTTCTTGAAATTAATTTGATAAGAACATTTTTGACATATATGCTGATCACATTCATCAAAAGCAATTTTTATCTGCACATAGTATTTCTTGATTCTTGTCCTATCTTTCCTTTCCATTCTCAATGTTTCTTTTTCTATCCATTTACAAAATTTTGCTTTTCAGTATTCTTTCTATTTTTTTTTAAATTTTTTATTGATTTGAAGGTGGTAAAATACAACATAACAGGATGGAATAAATCCAATTGAGACAGTGTAGTGAAATTGCTACAGAACTTCACAGCAAGTTATTGGGATAACAGTAAGAGGTAACATTGTATATCTCATTATCTTCAAAATAGTTGTTCTTTCAATCAGGTATAGCAAAATCAAAGGAAATATAGAATATTATAGAACTTATCAAAACAGAATATTGAATAGAGAAATACCATTAATCAGGACAAAGCAAAACAGTGATTAAAATATTTTCTTTCAAAGAGATGGAAGAAGGAAATACCCTTTATTTGCTATACTACATATGGTCAACCTCCCAACAGATGCTCAGATATCTGGCCCCCACTTGCTAATGGGGGATGGATGGGGTGTTTGATTCTCAGCCTGTGTGCCAGCAGCCTCACAGATGCTTATAAGGACAGTGAGCTGGTTGCTTGTTTTCCCAGCACCCTAAGTTCCAACATGGTGTGGATCTCAGGAGACGCTGCTTGTTCTCACCCTGGTGTGGCCATGGCTCGCCAGACCACAGCCACATATGGGACAGTAGGCTGGTTGCTTTGTTTCCCAGCAACCTCTCTTTCTATTTTTTAAAACATTTTATTCTTCTTCCCTTTCCTTCAAACTGCACTTTTCTGTTTTCCATTCCCATTTAAGTTCACACTGAGGATCATTCTTCATGCTGATATTAGTTAGATTTTGATGAATGCAAAAGGAAATGTATTTAGCAAATATATTATTGAGAAAAACCATTCTGTCCTGAAAAATTGATTGACCTGTGGCCAGAAACTCTTGCTTGTGTATGTCTGCTCTTTAAAATTTGTGTAATAGGAAACATAGAAGTTGTTTCCAGCTTTGATCCTCTGCTTTAGAGTGAGGGTAATAAAGAAATTCATCACACAGGCTGCTGTTCTCACCAAAACCTAAATAGTGGAAGTAATCACATTTGTAAGACTAGAAATATATCATGACAATATAATAAACCATGTCATGAAGATAGTTGGAAAAATAAAATGTCAGAAAATAGGATATAAAACTCAAAAATGCATTTTTTCTTGACTGATTTTGATTTATTAATTTGGGTTTTCTTGCAGTGGTGCAATAATTTGTAACCCAAGAAATGGATAACAGATGTGGCTATGAGTTTCAGCTCATTTGACTGGTACCCAGACACGGCTATACAGAGAATATTCTGTGGTTGTAACTCTTGATCATAGGCCTGTCAGTTATTAACTTCCAATCTTTCACTTTGGAAGGCATAAGATCTGATATTTCTTCCAAAGTTGGTGTTTTTTAAACTGTTATAACAAAAACTTAACATTAACCCTCGAGTTCTATTCATTAGATTCACCTCTGTAGGCACGCCTGACAGATTTTTGACAAAGGCAAAGGAGTAAATCTACCCAGGAGGAGGTGGCACCTGTTATGTTGCTATTTGAGGAATTGCATACAGTACTTTTCTGAAGGAGGATATAATGACCCTCAAGTATAATTTCTGTCTTGTGTTTTTTTCCTGGACACCAGACCTCAGATGTATATCCCAGGGTGCAATGGTGGAAAACTTCCCCAGAGACATTGAGCGGGCACTGCTGACAGGAGTCAGGGGCATCAGAGTATCCACCTGGGTCACAAAAGCACACATATACACCCGGCCTAATCCACACGTATATACCTGGATGATGTTGCAAGTTTGTTCTTCATGAAGCCAAAAGTTTGTGTCTAATATGTTCCCTTGGATTGATAAATTCCTTTTCCTGCAACTTCCTATCTTAGTGTATACTTTTGATAATGAAGCCTGCCTTCAGCAAAGGAGCACCAGTGTGAGAAAGGATGGAGCTGTGGTGATTGGAGGCTTTTTCTCACTATATTTCTATATGTACTACACTGGTATCATTGAGATAACACCTATGCACGACTTCTATAACATGCCATAAGTGTCTTCTTTATATATTTTTTCATGGTTATCATGATGGATGCTGGCTAGGCATCTATGGATAATCAGTATTCTGTGTAATGCTATCCTGTCCTGCCCACCCACATGTGTGCAATAGGACTATAATTTTCTTCTTGTCCACTTTAACTATTTGAAATGGAAAGAGAGCCTTGTCTTGTTTTCTGAGGTTCTTGCTTTTGGTGCTGGAACCTGAGATAGAAATGGTCCTCCACCTCATCCCATGGTCAGTACCCTTCCTCCTACTGAGAAGCCACAACGTGGCATTAAGTGATATTTTGTAACAAGTCAATCCAAACCCTTGGAATGGACTGATGTGATTATGAAGTAGCTTTTGTCAAATGTCCCCTTATACAATCAAGGGCCTGTGAATGTTTCTTTAATTATACATAAAATTAGTTTTATTAGTACTCATTACTCTCTGGTATTGCTACCCTTCCTGCTTGAAGACACTTCCTGATACAGATAGTCAGTTGTCCTTCAACTAAACTCTAAGTAAGTATCTCATACAAGGTAAGGACCCTTACTCTTTCAACTGCAGGCAGGGCCAGGAATAAGGGATGAGTAAGCTGTGAGGTTTTCCATGCCAGTGTGATTCTTTCTCACTTTGATATGGTATATTTTAGGTTTTCAACTACCACCATATCACTTCTGCTTTCATCACCAAATGTGTATTTAAATAATGAAACTTTCAATGTGTCAGACAATTCTAGAAAATGACTTGTGCTTTTTTGAGAAAAAGAGATGCCATAGAGAGAGTAATTGACTGTATTTTATAAAATGCTGGATCAAGAGTGGCAGCTGCCTATGTTTGGGAGCAGGAATGGCAATATACGAGATTAGAGCTTTTGTAGTCTATAAATGGAGTCATTACCTATCTCATATTCCTTAGAATGTTCAGATGTTTCTTATACTTTATTCCTAGACACTTTCCCCATGGTTACAGAGTTAGCATTAGCAACAAACTCCTGGGCTCCATGATTCCCTCTGCTTCAGCCTCTTGAGTGGCTGGCATTACAAGCATTTGGCATTACACCCTTCATGTGTGTTCTTTCTTCCATCATTTTCCAACATGTATGTGTATCATTATCAATGTCTGCTGCTTAAAAACTATGATTATCATAGCTGATGCTAAGAATTTCTTCTCTGATTGTGACAGATCAGAAGTGTTTCTGAGTGTTTGACACAGACAAGCATGCTCTCAATGTCCTGAAACCTATGAAAATATTAATTACTCATAGCACTTATTGAAAATCATAAGGATCTTATTTGATCAGGGCACAACCCTTAGTATACAAATTACTACATTGTGATTTTTTTAAAAAGTAGAATCTAAATGATCGGTGGGATAGTGGAAGGTTAGAGTAAAAAAAAAGAAGAATGGAGGACACTGAATGGGATATTAGGGAAGGACCATATACAGCAATGTGGCTATACCTACCTGACAGAATTCTAACCAAAGCCTGGCCAGCAAGATCACACATAATTTGAGTGTATTGGGCACTGAGAAACTGATCAGACATGGAGAGTTATAAGATTTTAAAAATAATTCAGTGATGATAGATGCAGGTTCTATTTCATTCCCTTCAAACAGATGAGAGGCTGCCTGCTCTTCTTTTTACCTCTGCTGTCACCCGTCATAGCCAGGGAATCTGACTGCTTTTGCAGTTGGTCCTGTTCTACATGGTGACACTATGATCCCTCTCTATGTTGAAAAAAACACACTTGAATTTCCAAAAGCTTTTCATCCCCAGGCAGGCTCATGTATCCACTAGGAACAAGATTTTAGGCCCTCATTAGAGTTTTCATTACTTTTAGAATCAGAAATATAAAGAACTTTTGGGAATAAAAATATTTACAGATAAATGATATAGATATATTGAATCATATTGCAGAAAATGCTTTTCTTATTTTAAAAGATTAAATTGTTTTGTTTG
>PVJX010031900.1:0-20686 GCA_004027295.1 Dolichotis patagonum | reverse complement strand
ACAGCTCAGAAATAGATATGAGATGATTTTTCTCATCATTACAAAGAAACTATAATCCAAAGAACTCTAAATAAAATAAGTAAAGGGTAATAATTTGATATTTTTCTTTTTTAAAATAAAAATATTATGTGTTGAAAGTGAAAACAATTGAAAAAAATACTTTGGCCAAAGTTTACTATGTAGATACAATTCATGCTTGTATTAAAATTTTTTGAAGCAATAGGTGCCTAGAAAAAATGAAATTATTTTATTAGTTCAATTGGAATGCATTTTACCTGATTAATATAAAACTTAGTGGTTAAGCGGAACAAATTGAAGTTATGCTTCTGCTTTTCTATAGTTTTATTTGTTTGTTTGCTTGCTGAGACAAGGTCTATTCTCTACGTTAAATTGCCCTTGTACTCACTATGCATCCCAGGATCGTCTCCAGCTCACTGCAATGCTCCTGCCTTTGCCATTGTATTTATTGATATCATATAAGCTAGTGATGGTGAATCTACTGGACATGTGTAACTTCTTTGTCTTTTAAGAAAAGAATATGTTAAGCATGAGTTGTGTATTCTACACTAAAATCTCAGTGTTCAGGTTTAATTGCTGTATTGAAACTTTGCAATAAATAGATGGATTTTAAGTTGGATTTTTGGCACTAAAAGGATTGCCATCATTGGTACAGGTATTTACTAATAGGCATTTACACCAAACTGTGGATTCTAAATTATGAATACAGATTGGGGAAAATGGGAGCAAAGGGTCATATGATAGCTTCCTTTTGGAAAAAAATACTTCTCTAGATATATTACACAACTTGAATTTGTTTTATTAAAAATGATTATTCTGCCCAGGCCCTGAATATATGCTCTGGTGAAAACCCAGTGCATGGGGCAAATCTGGAACTCCACTCCCAGGTGGTAAGACCACACCCTGCATCTGAAACCACTACAAGACATGGGAGAGGGACCAGCAGGTCTAACCGGGCCATGCCCACCAAACTCCAAGCAGCAAGCAGGGCCAGAATCCAACCCTGAGCCCTGAAAATGAACGACAGCAGAATCCCAGCCAACAGGGCAAACTTGGAACTTCATTCCAGGAGAGTCTTGGACTAAGACGGTGTCATGGTTTATGTCAGTGGCCCCCAGGCCTCATGCATTTGCATTGTACATTTGTGACTGGTTCATTGTCTAGTGCTTGGATTGATGGTGTCAGTGCTACACCCTCCTAGAGGGTGGAGCCAGGATGTGATGTAATGGCAGGAAGAAGGCATGTCTCTCTCTCTTGTCAGTTTCCGCCTTGCTGTTTGCAGCTGCCATGAACTGTCTGGACATGTTACCTGGATGCACAGAGCTAGAGCAACTTAGGTTGTTCTGTAGAAGAGATTCTGTTCAGAGCTCAGGAAACCAGAAGGCTGATAGAAAGTCTGATGGTGAAGACCAGGCTTGCAAGATTTCTGCTGGGAAGGAGGACTGTATTGGTTGTTGGACCCCCTATGATGTGTGTTATGGCTTGGCAGAAAGTTTGTCTGCATTTTGCTCATGCCCAGAGACTTTGCCTGAGACTGAGATTAAGGGTAATGGACTGATTAATCTGGCAAAGGAAATTTCAAGGCAGTCAAACATTAAGGCTGTGGCATGGCTATTGTTGGGGGCTTTTAGCCAGATCTATGTTGCAAATCAAGAACAAAGAGCCCAGCAGGATAATTTAAAACACTGTGAGTTTGGCCAGAAGGAAAACTGCAGTAAAGCTGTGGATTGTAAAGATAGTGCCGAGACTTGGATTGCTGAGAAGGAATGGAGAGATAAGAAAGATGGCCAGAGGGCATCCCAACAAATGGCGGGTCTCCACGCTTTGCAGCCCCAAAACTGCAAATGTGAAAGAATGTTCTCAGATGATAAAGCTTCAGAGCACAATGCTCCACAATGTCATGAGAGGCCATATGAGGTTCCAGAATGGCAGCAGCCACATGAGGTTCCAGAATGGCAGCAACATAGAAAAGCTTTTCTTCACAATGAGGTAAACAGAGCCCAGCAATCCAGGCACTGGACCCCTATAGCCAAGAGAGAGAAAAGCCTGGCTACTGCTCCAGCTGGCAGCAGACCTTGGTGGCATCCATATGATGCTGATTTTAGGTGCAAGGAAAATGCACAAATTCTGAGGGTAAGAAGGCTTCCACCTCAATTGCAAAAGGCCTGGGAGGCCAAGCAGTGTGCCCCTGAGAGGGCAATATATAAAGATGTAAGTGTAAAGCCAAAGGTGCAGTGGAGACCCCAGAAGTTTGGAAAAGCCAAGTACGTGGATCATCCCAGAAAAGCTGCAAACACTGATCAGAGAGGGTTTAAGAGAGAAGCTCTAGGAGCTGAAATCTCTGGAAGTGCCCTGGAGGTAGAATCACCCAAGCCTTTTGGAATTTGCAACCAGATTGCTTCAAATGCTGAGCATGGAATTCTAGGACTTAATGTTTACCCTGTTGGATATTGGACTTGCTCTGTTTCCAATACTTTATATTCCCCCATTTGTAACTTTTGGAATGGTGATGTTTATTTTGTGCCTTTTCATTTCAGAAATGTTTAACCTTGTTTCACTTGTACAGGGGATTACAGTTAAGAGTCTGCCATAGATATTGGAGGAGACTTGGGACTTGGACTTCTTAGCAATGCTGAAAATTTTAGGACTTTGGCAACTTTTGGAGATGGACTAAATGTCTTTTATATAAAAGTAATACATGAGTCTCTGGGGGCCAGGGATGGAATGTCATGGTTTATGTCGGTGGCCACCAGGCCTCATATATTTGCATTGTACAATTGTGGCTGGTTCATTGTCTAGTGCTTGGATTGATGATGTCAGTGCTACACTCTCCTAGGGGGTGGAGCCAGGATGTGATGTAATGGCATTAAGAAGGCATGTCTCTCTCTTGCCAGTTTCCACTTGCTGTTTGCAGCCACCATGAACTGCAGCCCCGCCATGCAACCCTGCCTTGGAGACAACTGAGTATGGACTGAAACCTCCAAAAACTGTTAAGAAATAAACCTTTCCTTTCCCAACTTTGGGCATCAGGTATCTTGTCTCAGTGATGAATAAAAAGTAACTAAGACAGGCAGATTATCTGGGCTAGCTTGAAGGGAGATTAAGTGACTGCCTCTCCAAAACAAGATGTCAGCTGGCTCCAGTCAGTGTGGTGAGTATGACCCTAAAAGAGAGGTGTACAGTGGGTAAATAGGCCCAGTAGTAAAGCTCCCTCCAACTAACTGTAAGACCTTGGTAAGTTTGACAAGAGTGAGGGTGACCCCTTCCTACACATGGAAAACATCAGGCAGAGTGAGGAGTGTGCCGAGAAGGACTCCCCCAACTTGAAGAAAATCAAAAGGGCTTATGAGACACACAGGCACACAATAGGGACACAGTAGGGCCTCAGCCAACACAAACACTGTAGACAGGGAGATTTGATGACCTGGAACAACCTGAAAATAAAGTACTAACAAGAACTAAAAGCTGACCTGCATCAATACTACTAGGCTTGTCAACCCAGGAAGAATACAGGATTCACCAAACAGGCCCTGCAGCAGGGAGTCAGGTGACTGGCCCACCTACTCATTGTGGGACCCAGAAACTGGACAAACATCAACCCTACAGTAGGACACCAAGATACACACTACCGACAGTTGACACTAGCTGGAAAGAGTAAACTGGCAAAACAAAAAAGCCGAATGCTATTTCAAACATCCAACCCAACAGGTGCAAGTACAAGAGACAATGAAATAGAGGACTCCAAAGGTGACACACAAGAAATCTCTGACAAGATAGCAAATGAAATAAAAAAAAAACTCCATGAGGCCATAGAGGAAATCAAATTAGAAGTACTCTCCCATGTAAAGATAGAAATAACAACCTTAGTAAAGGAGTTGCTGAGGGCCCCTAAAGAGAAATAGAGAAAAAAGTACAGGAGCATGGGAAAGTGATTGAAACCTTGAACAAACAATGCAGAAAACAGGCAGAATTCATGACACAAACACAAAGAGACATCCAAGAAACAAAGAATTCTATTCAAAGTGTGCAAAATCATTTAAATGAAGCTGAGGATAGGAATTCAGACCTTGATGATAGGATCACAATTAGTGATCAGGAAAGCATAGAACTTTAAAAAGAACAAAAGAGCATGAAATGCCAATCCAGAAACTTCAAGATGATGCCAAGAGCAACAATATAAGATTAATAGGCATTAGTGAAGATACAGGAGTCAATGCAAATTACATAACTAAAATATTCACACAAGTAATAGCAGAAAATTTCCCAAACATGGGGGGAAATCTGATATGCAGATAAGTGAGGCATATAGAATGCCAAACAGTCACGGCCAACATAAATCTCAATTCAGACACATAATAATTAAGATCTCAGACATACAGAATAAAAACAGAATACTAAAAGTTGTTAGAGAAAAGACACAACTCACCTATCAAGGAAAGCCCATTAGAAACAGCAGACTTTTCAGCTCAAACCCTTTAGTCAAGACAAGCTTGGAGTGAGATATTTCAAGCCCTGAAAGAAAAAACCTTTAACCCAGGAAACTTCCATTCAAATTTAATGGAGAAACAAGATACTTCCATGACAAAGAACAACTGAAGAAATTCAGGTCCAGCAAACCAACTCTAGAAAGAGTGTTGAAAGACATACTAGACAGAGATAAAAATGACCACAATCCCCAGAAAACAACATAAAGAAAACATTAGATAAGACAAAAAATTAAACAAGGGGGAAAAGCAGAAAGCAAACAAGTGGAACATAACATAGCAAAGTTGAGCCAGTATATATCAGTGATATTCATAAATGTAAATGGCTTAAATTCACCTGTCAAAATAAATAGGTTGACAGAATGGATCAAGAAACAGTTTTCCACAATATGTTGTATACAAGAAGCACATCTGACCCAAAAGGAAACTCAAAGATTAAAAGTCAAAGGATGGAAAACAGTATTCCATGTAACAGGAACCCAGAAAACAGCAGGGGTAACTATTCTATTTGCAGAAAATGTGAACTTCAAACCTAAAATAATTAAAAGAGAAAGGAAGGTAACTAACTAGTCATAAGTGGAAAAATTCAAGAGGAAGAACTAACAATTATTAATATATATGCACCAAACACAGGAACACCCAACTATGCAAGACAGACATTAATGGACCTGAAAAATCCAATACACAAGAACATATTTATAACAGGGGGCCTAAAACCCATTGTCACAAAGAAATAGATCAACTAGTCAAAAAACCAGCAAAGAAATTATAGAACTGAATCATACCTGCAAGCAATTGGACTTAGTAGATGTTTACAGATTGTTCCACCCAATAATAAATAAAACAATAAATTGTCATATCAAGAAAACAAAATGAGCTCAAATAAACAACCTAATGCTTCATCTCAAACTTCTAGAAAAAGAAGAGCAAGTTAAAAACTAAAGCTCATAGAAGAGAGGAAATTGTAAAGATAAGAGCAGAAATTAATGCAATTGAAACTAAAAAACAATACAAACAATTAATGAATGAAAAAGCTGGTTTTTTGAGAGAATAAACAACAATGACCAACCTCTAGCTAACCTTATCAAGAAAAAGAAATAAAAAAAACACAAATTCATTCAATAAGGACTGAAAAGGGGGAAGTTACTACAGATCCCATGGAAATTCAAAAGGTCATGACTAACTACTTTGAAAATCTCTACTCACATAGAGGAGAAAACACAGAAGAAATGGACAGATTTCTAGAAACTTACGAACTACCAAAGCTCAAACAAGAAGATATGGCAATTTTGAATAACCCAATATCAGTTATTCAAATTGAAAATGTAATTAAACACTTACCAACAAAGAAAAGCCAAGGTCCTGATGGATTCAAGGCTGAATGCTACAGGAAATTTAGAGAAATTATGATGCCAATACTCCTTAAACTCCTCAATGAAAATTAACAGAAAACAATTATCCCTAAATAAGTTCTGGAGGCAACTTACTCTCATACCAAAACCAGAGAAAGACCCAACCAAAAAGGAGAACTATAGGCCAATCTCAATAATGCACATTGATGCAAAGATTCTCAAAAAAATACTGGCAAATAGAATGTAGTAAATCATCAAGAAGATTATACAAATGAACAGCTGGGGTTTATTTCAGAAATACAGAGATGGTTTAACATAGGCAAATAAATAAATGTAATACACCACATCAAGAGAGCCAAAAGCAAAAACCACATGGTCATCTTCATAGATGCTGAAAAAGTTTTGATAAAGTCCAACCAATGTTCATGATAAAACCCTTCAGAAACTCAGAATACACAGTGTCTACCTCAACCTTTTAAAGGCCATCTATGACAAACCAAGAGTCAACATTATACTAAATGAACAAAAACTGAAAGCTTTCACTTTAAAATCAGGAACAAGACAAAGATGTCCACTATCACCACTCTTATTCAATATAGTTTTGGAAACACTAGCGAGAGCAATCAGACAAGAGAGATGAATAAAAGGAATAAAGATAGGAAAGGAAGAAGTTAAATTATGAATATTTGCAGATGACATGATACTCTATATGGAAGACCCTAAAAACTCCATTAAAAGACTACTAGAGGTAATAAACAAATTCAGCAGTGTAGCTGGATACAATGTCAATGCTCAAAAATCAATAGCATTCCTGTACAAAACCAAGAAACTCACACAGAGAGAAATTACAGAAATAACATGCTTCACAATAGAATCTAAAAAAATGAAATACTTAGGGATCAACCTAACTAAGAATGTAAAAGACCTATATGCTGAAAGTTATACTATGCTAAAAAGGAGATTGGAGAGTATATTAGAAAATTGAAGGATATTCCTTGCTCTTGGCTAGGAAGAACCAACATTGTGAAAATGTAGATACTCTTGAAACTGTTATACATATTTAATGCAATCCCAATCAAAATACCATTGACATACCTCACAGATCCAGAGAAAACACTCCTAAAATTTATTGGGAAACATAAGAATCATAAAATAGCAGAGGAAATTCTTGGTAATAAAGGCAAGGCAGGAGGCATATCAATTCCTGACTTGAAACTGTACTACCAAGCCACAGTCATAAAATCAGCATGGTACTGGCAAAGCAATAGACTTAAGGAACAATGAAACAGATTAGAAGATGCAAGTATAAGTACAAAGACACTCAGCCACCTGATATTTGACAAAGGGGCTAAACATGTTCACTGCAGAAGGATAGCCTCTTTAATAAATGGTGTTGGAAAAATTGGCTCTCCACATGCAGAAGACTGAAACTAGAACCATGCCTATCACCATGCACTAAACTAAAGTCTAAATGGATCAAAGATCTAAATATTAAAGCAGAAACACTAAATCTATAGTAAGATAAGTTAGGTGGAATACTTGGAAACATAGGGGCAGGCAGAGAATTCATGAACAAAATGCAAACTGCACAGGAAACACTTTAGAGTATCAACAACTGGGATCTCATATTATTGAAAAGATACTGCACTTCAAAAGAAATCACCAACAGAGTGAAAAGAAAAGCCACAGAATGAGAAAGAATTTTAGCCAGAAACCCCTCAGACAAAGGACTTATATCAAGAACATATAAAGAATTGACTAACATCAAGCCCCCCAAATTCAAAGACCCTCTCCAAAAATGGGCATCTGAGATGAACATACAGTTCTCAGATGAAGATATACAAATAGAAAATAACTACATGAAGAAATCTTGACCATCACTGGTCATTTGAGAAATGCAAATTAAGACAACTATGAGATTTTATCTCACCCTGGAAAGAATAGCTGCCATCAAGAAATTAAGTGATACTAAATGTTGGCGAAGCTGCAGGAATAAAGGAACACTGCTCCCTTTTTGGTGGGAGTGTAGACTGGTGCAACCACTATGGAAATCAGTATGGAGAATTCTCAAAAGACTAGGATTGGAAGCTCATTCAACCCAACTATTACCCTCCTGGGTATTTTCCAGGAAAAACTGAAAAGGTCATATCACAGTGAACATATCCATGTTCATAGCAGCACAATTTGTAATAGATAAATCTTGGAAACAGGGGCTGGGGATTTAGCTCAGCGGCATAAGCGCCTGCCTTGCAAGCAGGCAGTCGTGAGTTCGATCCCTGGTACTGATAAAAAAACAAAAACAAACAAAAAGATAAAAATAATAAAAAAAAAAATCTTGGAAACAACCAAGATGCCCATCAATCTCAGAGTGGATGAAAAAGATGTGGTATTTTTATACAATAGAATATTACTCAGCTATGAATCAGGATGATATTGAGGCCTTCATAGGTACATGAAGACAACTTGAGACTGTCCTCATTAGTGAAATAAATAAGAATCATACTTATGAGTGTCATATTGTGTCTCTAGTATAAAAAGTAATAAGAACTGTAGGAGTAATAAAACCCAAAATGTGTAATTGCTACTGTAAAAAGAGAGGAACAGAAAGTGCTCTAAAGGATATAACTGCATGTGTGTTTAAATGCATAAGATAGATGATCATATTACTAACTTTTTGTTAGACTGTTGAGAGAAGTGTTTGCAGTCTCACTGTTTGAATGTCTACTTTGTATGTTTTTATTTTGTAACTTGAACAACTATTTCCAAGATGACAGTATGTAATTTATCAAGTAGTGATTTCTTAGTGTTTTTTTCTTTTCTTTTTTTCCTTTGAAATTCTGTATTTT
The DNA here is from genome assembly GCA_004027295.1 of Dolichotis patagonum. Lineage (NCBI taxonomy): Eukaryota > Metazoa > Chordata > Mammalia > Rodentia > Caviidae > Dolichotis > Dolichotis patagonum. The sequence goes on along the minus strand of PVJX010031900.1, from coordinate 11,986 downwards.
TGCTACCTGTTTTTCTTTTTTTCTCTTTAAATAAAATTTGAAAGATTTAAAAACATGATTATTCTACATAAAGTACAGTTTAAATGAAGTGAGATTTTTCTGATTGTATTCATTTACTAAATTTGAAAATGCTCATATAAAAATATTAAACACATTTTGCAAACATAAATATAACCAAAATTTTTATTATTCTTTGATAAATATATTTTAACATTAAAATACAAGCACAGGATTTTAAAAGGAATTTCAGAACAATTTATATGATGTGTTTTAATTTGTATTTCTTTTATTACATATCAATTGACACACTCAATAGAAATATTTGAAGATCATTTCAATTTATTTTTGAATAAAAATATATTTCTGCCTTTAAAATATATTCTCAATTTTTTCCTATAACTTCAATTGGGGCCACTTACCAGTATCTCTGATATTTAAATATATCTGTCAATATCTTTTTTATTTCTAACACCTACATTTCTTTAATTATCCTCTCCATATTTCTCATTTCAGTCTTCCTATTCTCTCAGCTTCATTCATCATAGTCTATTGTAATGATATACTTTAACCAACATACCAGAAGTTTTATTTATTATTTCAAAGAGTACCTTGTTGTATTGTATATCAACAAATAAGTGCACTATTTGTGTCATTTATGTTTTCCTCCAATGACCTAAACTCTGTTTTTAAGCTTTCAATATTTTACATGTGTTAATCCCTAAGCAATATTACAGAATACATAAAAAGACTATCAGAAAATTCAGAAAATCTGAATGAAATGAAGATATCAGGCTAATAATATGCATTTACAGAATACAGTCCAAAAATAACTTTATGAATATATACATATATAAATATAATTTCACCTATGTGTATATTTCACATATGTGTAAATATATTTCTAATACATATGTGAAATTCTAGCCTAGATACTTGGTAAGGGATCTTGACACCGGTAGACTGTATGACAACAAATAATTCTAGCATTTTAAAAATGGACAAAAGGCTTCATTGTATATATTCTATCGGCCCCTGTCTCTTTACATAGTGACCAAATTTGATCTAATTTTGTTATGAAAAAGCAAGGGTAATATTTACTTGGTATATAGTTTTCTACTTTACTAATAATCTGAAGTTTTTAACATATAACAAGTTCACTTTCTTATTTCAACCTGTTCAGAATATTATTTTTACTCCCTTAGTTCAATAAACATGCTATTATATGCTATGAATTTAAAAATTTATCAAAGCATGCATGTTTTTCTTAAACATTTTTAAAACATAAAATCAAGAGTACCAGTTCCTGACATAACATCCATTCTAGTTAATAAAATGTACTGAACCCTGCCACCTCCATATCACTTTGGTGTGCACTCCTGACAGTTATGGTAATATCTCCTTTCTTCTCAAGATATTTCATTGCTTAAATATTTATCCCTGAGACATCATAGTTTAATTTTGCTTGTTTTCAAGCGTTTTGTAAACTGAATCATGCCATATATATTCTCCATTTCATTGTTTTTTGATCATTATTATGTTAGTAAAATCTATTAATTTTGATTTATGCAGTTGTAGCTCATTCATTTCAATTGAAGTAAAGTGTTTTATTGAAATACTAAAGATATATTATGTAATTTTCTATACCTTTATTTATACAGTGTAGTTATACAATATTCAGAAGTATGGTAATTACATAACACTAATTTTTTTGGCTTTTTGTTATACTTTTGTGAATTTACAAAATTTAATTGATTTTATATTATCAAATGACATAATAAGTACATAACTCATTTTCTGTCCATGCCCTCTTATTTCTAAAATGATCCCTAAATGTTATAAAATGTTTGTAAACACAAAGAAATGTTTTGACAATTTTAAAAATTTCACTCACTGCAAACCTTCTTTAGAAATTTCTTATTTTCTTATTTCCTTCAATAAAATTTATTTATACTTTCATAGAAATTATATAGTTAACACAGTTCCAAATGTCTTGTTATACAGAAGTATCTATATGTATAAATGCACATATATATACAAATACATATATTTTAGATTTCTTCATCAAAGTCTATTTTTCACTTTTTTTCTTGATTATATCCACTATTGTTTTAGTCATGTCAATAATTTATAAAGCACATTTGGAAGATGTTTTTCAGACTAGTTATTTTTATTTTGTTCCATTTTTGACTTTTTAATATCACTTTGTTGTTCTTTTCTAATACTTGTATTCTTATATTCTTTGTAGTCTATTATTTTGTTAAATATTAGTACTCCATGAGTAATTGTCTTTTGTTGAAGTTGTTCAAATGTCTTACATTTTGTTATACAAACTGTCTCCAAACACCAAGGCATAAGGGAAAAACTTCTCCCTTCATCCTCAAACATCACAGAGGGACAAGTTTTGTAGTTTTGTCTTTATCACATACACTTTAATGGAGATAATATTTTAACGTTTATGTTCATAAAATATTAATTTCTAAATGGGCTGCAAATGACATTTCAATGTATTTTTGTCTCAATATGTTAAAATAATATATTTCTTTTAATTCCAAGTAGTTGCTTTCTATTTACAAATTTGTATTTTAAAATCAATTTTCATTAAATTGTCAACCAAGGATATGGCCTACACAATCTTTGATACTTTTAAATTTTATCATATTTTCCTTGATAATTTTAGTGTGATCACTAAATGAATAGAAGTAGCCATTTGAAACCTTAAAAAATTATATTCTCTGTACTAGTGAAATACCATTCAAATTTAAAAAGTAACCATTAGCATTTGCAAATAATTTAATAACTAGTTACACAGACAAAAATAATTTGACAACATACAATAATATTGAAATATTTAACTTGACACTTTCAATTCTTAATAGATTAGTTATTAAAAATTTTAAAGATAAGAAGTGGCATTCCATCAATACTACTGATTTACTCACCATAAATATTATTCACCAAGTTACTTTGCTGATCAACTTTTTGTTTCACTTTCACATTTTTCAAATCAAGTTCTTCCTTTTAGTAACTTGAACCACAATCTACATACTGTCTATGGACTTAAAATGGAATATATTTTAAATTTTATTCTGTATCACAAATGCCATGTTTAGCTACATGGATAATAAGCTCCAGAATCTTTCCTAAGGGCTCACCATTTTCCTTGTGTTTGTTGTATGATTTATTAATGTTCCGACAATTCTTACTTGATTATTATCCCACTATTGTGAAATGCTATTCTTGCATATCGTTCTTTTTAAAGAGGGTAAAAGTAAACATAACTAAATGGAACAAAGCAGATCAGAAATAAACAATGTAAGTGACACAGATTTCAAAGCAAGACAACAGGAGAGCTACAGTGGCTACCATAATGTCTCTTGTTTTCTTCTAAATAGTTGTTCATATCTTCACACACAATGAATTCATATAAAACAAAATAGTATTAAACTGATCAGAACAGAATAATGAAGGTATTACAGGCCTTCACAACCAGACAATAGGAAAATCAGCAATGGCTGCCATAATGTCTCTTATTCTTTTCAAAATAGCTGTCCATACCTTCATGTGTGTTGGAATTAAACAATACAAAAGAGACTAAAACCACTCTGAACAAGAATAAAAGCGTTACTAGATTTCACAGCATGATGATACAGAATCAGTAATGGATACCATAGTGTCTTTTTCTTCAAAGTAGGTGTTCATTTCATTACGCATAATATAATCAATTCTCGTAAACTGTTTAGGAGAAGTTCTACACATGTATGAGTCTCTACATGTATGCCTATACTTTCTGAATTAGAGAGAAAAAGAAACCAAACCAAATTACTAGAAAAACAAAAAACAAAAAAGGCAAATAAATAACAATGGCAAAAAGCCCAGAACAATGATGATACAGGCCTTCAAAAGAAGGTGGTAGGAGCATAACTAAGGTTGTTATTTTACATAATGATCTTCGAGTTCCTCAGATAGGATTTGTTTTCCACATACTTCTTAATGACCTATAGCTTAAAATATGCTTTTATAATTTTGTATTTTACTCATTTAGCCAGCATCCTGATTAATTTGGAAGATATTTTTGACCTCCTAGGATTTTAAGAAGGATTAATCCTGTCATGTAACTTTGTTTTTGATTTTCAAAACCATATTTTCTAAGGCCACTTTTCAGAAAACTGCTGCTGTTCAATAGTCTTTACTACAAATGCATTGTGAAAAGTCACTGAAATATTTTCTGGGTCCAGTCTTAACTTCATCCTTAGCATCCCAAAACAGAGAATATATATACAAATTACCTTGTATCTCTGAAACTATTTTACCTAGAGGTGGATTACCATTACGGTAATTCTAGCACTGTGGAAGACTTGATAAGGAGAATGGCAATTTAGGGCCCCAGCTGGACAACTATGCTATTTAATGGGCCCCTGACTCAAAGTGGTAATCAAGTAAGAAACGGGCGTCTCTTTGGCTGTAGGCCCGAGGTTCAATACCCATTACCACAACAGTGACTTTTGATTTATTACTTTATTATTTATCTCTTCTCCTGCATTATATATGACAACGTTGGTGACAATAAATGATTATGTTCACAATTCGATGCAGGCAGCATGACATTCACTAGAATTTTGTTTGTCTCTCTTGTTGAGAACAGAAACTTGGTGTCCTCAAAGCCCAGTCTAACTTGTGGTTTCTGGTTCCCTCGAATTCATCAATAAAATGTATAAGTCTAGTTTTTGAATGCTTGATGAGAAGCAGGAGTTTTGATTTCTTCCTTAAGTTTGAATTTTGTAAGATTTGTATTTGATATTTGATGCAAAGTTTAGCATTATTCATCTTGTGTTTGATGTGGTTTTATGTTTAAAAAAGAATCACATCAAAGGAAAAATGACATACTTTCTGCTCTTATGCTTTGAAGGGATATTTCTTCTTTCTTGGAGGATTTTATATAAATCTTTTTAATAGAAGCCTGGGTTGTTCCTGTTACATAGGCTGGGCATCTCATCCAGATTTATTTCTGGTGTTATACTACTTTATATAAATGATCATCAATGCCTTTTGCAATTCTGATTATCCAAGATTACTTGTCTTACAACCAAGCTGCCTGCATGGAAAGAAATTAGGCTGCAGCTGTACCAATTGTTAAGATTTATTTTCTTGGAGTCTTACTATAGGAAAATTTATCCATTATAATCTCAACTATTATGTTAGTATAATATAGATAGAAAAATTGGAATATATGTTTATATAATGCCTTTGCAAAATCTCTTTATGTCAGCACTACACTTAACACTTTAAGCAATATGCAATATAGAATATAGTTATAACAGAACTAAAATAAATACATATCTTAAGTGTTGAACCTCAAATGATATCGATAATATGTTAAAGAAAATATGCAATTTTAATAAAACCTGTAAACAATATCATCTTAAAAACATAGCAGTTATTTTCTTTGAGAAAATTATAAGATACAAGTTTTGATAATCAAGCAGCTAAGTTTCATTATAAGATTTTTCTAATCAGCAACTTAAAAACACTAATTACAAACTTCACCTCTACTAACATTAAATTTTCATATTCTATAATACATGATTATGAGATTTTCTCATTCTTGTCTACATAAGGTGTTTATACCATTATCATGTGCACAGTTGATATAAAATTGCCAAATGTCAGACAACAATTTTGCTGTTACAATCAAACATAAACAGGAAAATTTATTTTAATACAAGTGACACTGTCCTTGAACAATTTATAATATGTCTAATCTCTTTATTTTTATAGAAAATAATATGAAATTTAATTATTTCAGGACAATATATAAGTCACTTTCCATATTTTCCCTTTCATGTTAACCTATTCTATTTAAAGAATATTTTTGTAAGTATATTTTTCTTTAAATATTATAATAGAAATTAATATATATTACTTATGTGTTGCATATTTTACATAATTCTTTAAAGAAATACATGTATATTCTTTTTAAAAAGGATAGCAAAACAATAAGTTAATATACTACTGTATATTTTGTTGTTTTATATAAAAGATTACAAACAATAAAAAATGTTATAAATATATGGATCAGTCTGAAGGTAAAAGAAAATCCTGGTTGATGGGAGAACAAATATAAACACAATTTCTTCTACCACCAAGGTATTTTGTAGTAGTACAGAATTTGAATGATGTCATTAGAAAGCTAGACTATTTATTTGTCTGTTCTGCTTTCTTTAGAATTGTTTTCAATGTCTACAGAATCCAGAAAAGAATAATCTAATGGGTTATTCTTTGAACCACAGAATATGTCCATCATTTTCTACACCATTTTTGTTTTTCATTAACAATATATCTTGTGATTTTCTGTAAATACTAATAGATTTCATTCACACTTATGATGATTGCCAAGTACACTGTATCATGAGTTTTCATTATTAATATAACATACCTTAGTATTTTCAAATTTGGATCATCTCAATTCTAATTTTAATTTTTATTTAAAGAGGAAGCAATAAGCATAATGGCATAGAAATTCAGATCATGATAATTGGAGACTAACAATGGTTAATACATTGTGTATTGTTATGTTCAAGGTACTTGCTCAGATTACAAGATATAGGCATGAAATTTGATCACACAACATAAGCACAAACTGTTCTTTTCAATGAACTAATAGAAGTAAGTAATATATTACCTTATCATATATATATATTTCATATATATATATATATATATATGAAATTTTTCCCCTTTCTTCTTTTCTCCATTTCCCAATCCTAGTTGTTCTTTATTTTTGAGCAGTTTCTTCCCCTTTCACAATATCCATTATGTATTTTGGTTCTTATTTACTCTTCCAGTTTCTTCCACTAGGGAGACAATATGATGTGTATGCATATGAGTCTGATTTATTTCACTTAGGAGTATGGTCTCAATTTGCATCCATTTATCTATACAAGATTCAGATTTACCCTTCTTTTTAACTGGGTAGTACTCACTGTTTTAATATATCATATATTTTTCCTTTCCTCCATTGATGGACACTTGGATTATTTCCAAGGTTTGACTATTACAAATTGTGTTTCTATAAATATAGGTGCACATGTATAACTGTAGTATGATGCTTTTAATTCTTTTGGGAAGTAATTCTAGTTTTTCCAAACTGATTTCCACAGTGGTTGTATCAGTCTGCACTACCACAAACACTGGAGAAGGATTTCATCTCCACAGCTCTATCAGTATTTTTGTTTGATTTCTTGATGAAAGCCATTCTTTCTGAGGTGAGAAGGAATCTCAATGTTGTTTAAATTTGAATTTCTTGAATGACCAATGATGTCAAACATTTTTTCATACATTTATTTGCTATCTGTATTTCTTCATCTGAGAAGTGTGTATTCATCTTAGATGCCTATTTTTGGATTGGGTGTTTGAATTTCTGAGGCCTGAATTTTTAAATTCTTTATATGATCTAGATAGAAGTCCTTTGTCTAAGGGGCAATTGGCTGCAACTTTTTCCTAGTCTATGGGTTTTATTTTCACTCTATGATTTCTTTTGGTGTGCAAAACCTTTTTGATAAGATGAGATTGCAGTTGTTGATTCTTTGAGTACTTCCTTTGAAATTTGAGTTTTGTTCATGAACTCTCTGCTTAACACTGTTTTCAATATTCCCCTCTCCTTTGTCTTCCAAAGATTTAGACTTTCTGTTTTAATATTTAGATTTTCAATCCATTTTTTTTTACTTCTGTTTAGCATATGGTGATGGACATGGTTCTAATTTTAGTATTCAGAATTTGGAAAGCCAGTTTTTACAGCACCTTTTTTTAAAGAAACTATCTTTCATCCATTGAACACATTGGTCAAAGATAAGGTGTCTGAGTGTGTTTGTGGCTGTGTATGTGTCTTCTAATCTGTTTCACTGATCCTCAGGTCTGTCTTTTTGCCAGTACTATGATGATTTTACCATAGTATCAAATCAGGATTGTGATGCCTCCTGCCTTACCTTTGTTGTCCAGGATTGCCTTTGCTATTCTGTGTCTTGTCTGCATCCAGATGAATTTTAGAATGCTTTCACTAGATCTGTGAAGACTATAAATGATATTTTGATAATGCACTCAATCCGTATAACAGTTTTGGGAATATGGTCATTTTCACAATGTTGGCTCTTCTTATCCATGTGCAAAGAATATCTTTCCATTTTTTTATATTCTCTTCAATCTCACTTATTAGAGTATGATAATTTTCAATGTGTAGATATTTTACTGCCTTTGTTGGATTTATTCTTAGGTATTTCATTTTTTGGTGCCACTGTGAAGGATTTTGTTTCCCTAATGTACTTCCGTGTGAATTTGTTGTTCATGTTCAGGAATACTATTGATTCTTGAGTTTTGACTGGGCATGCAGCTACATTACCGAATGTGGCAATTAATTGTAGAAATATTTGGGGTTTTTTTTGGAGTTTTTGGAGTGTTCTATGTAGAGTATCATGTGATCTGTGATTAATAATATTACTCACTCCTTTCCTGACCTTATACCTTTTGTTTGTCTCTCATCTAATTGCTCTGATTAATGTTTCCAGAACTAATTTAAATAAAAGTATTGGTAGTGGACATCCTTGTCTTGTTTCCAGTTTTACACTGCAAGTTTTCAGCTTTTTGTTCATTTAGTATGATGTTGACTGTTGGTTTTTCATAGATGGCTTTTATCAGATTTAGGTAAAGACTATGCCTTCTGATTTTCAGTAGAGGTTTTTTGTCATGAATGTGTGTTGGACTTTATCAAAAGATTTCTATGCACTCATATCTATTAAGATGATCATGTGGTTTTGTATTTGGCTCAGTTGAAACAGTGTATTACATTTATTGATTTGTGTATGTTGAGATATCCTTGCATTCCAGGGATGAATCTACTTTACCATGGATTATGATGATTTGCTCCATTCTGTTTGCTAGAATTTTATTGAGGATTTTTGCATGTAAGTTGAGGAGAGAAATTAGTCTATTGTCTTCCTTTTTGGTTGTTTGGTTTTGGTATGAGAGAAGTGCTTGTTTCCAAGAATGAATTAAGGAGGTTTGCTTCCCTTTCAATTTAATTAAGGAGTTTGAGGAGTAACTACATTAAAAATGTTTTAGAGAGTTGAGTCATGAATTCATTCTTACCTGGACTTTTCTTCAGTGGTAAGATTTTAGATATAATTTTTATCAACTCATATTGGGTTATTCAGAATTTTTACATCTTTTTTATTTTTCTTTGGAAATTTATATTTCTAGGAATCTTTCCATTTCTTGTGTCTTCCATCCTATGAGTGCAATGTTTTGAAAAGTGGATATTGATGATCTTCTGAAGTTCCACAGTTTCTTTAGTGATTTCACACTTTTCATTCCTCATTGCATGAATTTGAGTATATGATTTATTTTAGAGAATGACATATGTCCAGCTGAGAAGAATGCACATTCTGATGTTGTTGGTGGAACACTCTGTAAATGTTTACTAAATCATTTTGCTCATGGGTTTGCTTCAGTGCTGTTATTTCTTTGCTGACTTTTTGTCTAGTTGATCTATCTCTTTGTGACATTGGATATGAAGTTCCCACAGTACAGTTTTGTAACTGCTTATTTTGTTTTTCATGTCTATTAATATTTGTTTTATATATTTGGGTGTTCCCGTACTTGATACATGTATGTTTATAATTGTTATCTCATCCTGTTTAATTTTTCTCACTACAAATATTTCATGAATGTCTTTATCTCTTTTGATCATTCTTGATTTTAAGTTCACATTATCTAAAAATAGAATATCTACTCTTGCTTTTTTCTGGATTTGTGCTGGATGGCATCTTACTTTTCATCCTTTGACTTTTAGTCTATGAGTTTCTTTTTGAGTTAAATGTGTTTCTTGTATAGAGTATATTCTTGAGTATTGTTTCTTCATCCATTCTGCCAGTCTGTTTTTTTTTAATTGGTGAATTGAGACCGCTTACATTAGTCATTATAACTGATATGCATTCACTTACCACTGTCATGTTATTTCACTGCTGTTGGTTAGTTGCTTGATCCCTCTGTTTAATTGCTTGTCCTGCCTGGTGGTTTCTTTGTCTTTTTGTTCCTGAAATTTTTGTCATATTTGTCTCTGTCAAAAATATCTAACAATACTCTTATAGGGTAGGTTTGGTAATTATGAATTTCTTCCGTTGTTCTTTGTCATGGAAGTGTCTTATTTTTCCATTGATTTTGCAAGACAGTTTTGCAGGGTACATCAATCTTGGTTGGAAGTTGTTTTCTTCAAGATTTGAAATACTTCACTCCAAGCTCTTTTTGATTTGAGGGTTTGTGGTGAGAAATAGGCCATGATTCTGATGTGTTTTTCTTAATAGGTGATCTGTTTCTTTTTCTCTAACAGCTTTTAATATTTTCTTCTTGTGATGAATTTCTGAAATCTTGGTTTTCATATGTTTAGGTTTTGATTTACTTTGATCATGGCTAATTGGAGCTCTTTTTGTCTCACTTATCTATAGGGCAGATTCAATTCTCTGATTTGGAAAATTTTCTACTATTATTTCATTAAATACCCTTTTTATGTCATTTAAGTTGGTTACTGCTTTTTCATTGACACCTATCAGTCTTATAGTGCTATTCTTTGTATCATCTTGCTATTGAATTGGTATTTCTTGATCGCTTGTTATTGCTAAGTGTCCTTTTTCACTATTACTAGTCATGATCCTGTCTTCAAGCTTTTAACCTCTGTCTTCAGTTTTGTTTAAGTAATTTTCCCAACTTTCAGTGGAATTTCTAATTTCCTGAATATCTCTTTTAGTCCATCTCATGCATTCTGTTTCATTCCTATATCTATTATTCATGATTTCCTTCCTTTTTCCATCATCATTTATTGTTTTATCAGTCTCTAGATTGTTGTACACTCCCTTTATGAATGTTGACAATTCTTTTTTTACCTGAGAGATTATTTTTTTGTTTTATTTCCTCTATAACCACATGGATTTGTTTCTTTACTTTATCCTCTATTATTTCTGAAATTTCAAATGTGTGTCTACCATTTTCCTCTATCTCTTGTTCTGGTTAAGCTGGAAGACTGAGAATGCATCTTGCTTCTGCTTCTTGTTATTTTCTGTTTCAAATTTTTTCCTGTGTTGATCCTTGTAAGTTTCTGTAGTAGGTAGCAATATCACTAGTGCTAAGTCTTTCTAAGAAAAGTGTGTTCCTCAGGGATGTCTTTTGAGTATAGTGGGTTCTTGGCTTGTGTCTTTTCCAAGGCCTTATCTTTCCATTTGATTAAGTATGGCTGTTGGTGTCTGTTTAGCTCAGCACCCAGTTCTTTGGTACTGAGCTATGGTGAGATTATTACCCGACAAATTCCCAGTATTGTTATAGAAGGGAGAAAAACTGATTACAATAAATATGATAGTCTAGCTATATAATTCAATTAGCAATAAATATAACATCAAGCACAGTTTAGAAACTGACAAACTGTGGTAACTATCAATTTTGTACCTTAAATCATAGGGGTGAAATTTACAATTATGTAACATAACCAATTGTAAACTGAACTCAAAATGTTTGCCCTTGGTAGAGTGATTTTACCCAGTGGTGGGGAGATTTAAGAAGGATAGTGGATAAAGCAATGCTAACTGAAGAGAAAGTGGAAGCAAGGATGGAGGAAAAGGGATGATCAAGAATACCTGGGATACTAGAGGAGAGAGAAGAAGAAGAAGTATGAGGGAGTAAGTAAGGGATCACCTGACCATGGTCTCTGGGTTTGTGTTATGGGATTAGTTTTCTGTGAGTGGAGTTCCCCCAAGTCATTTAGGAAAGAGAAAATAAAAGGAATAGAAAATAAAAAGCAAAATAAAGAAAAAAGAAAAAGAGAAAAAAATAGCAATTAAGAAAGAGAACAGTGGCAGCCCACCTGCCTGCTTCTATTTCATGTGTCTTTGTGCCCTAGAACAATGCTGGTTCACTTAATTTACCTCTTGTTGGTTTGTAGTTATTGTTG
>PVJX010031899.1:0-19667 GCA_004027295.1 Dolichotis patagonum | reverse complement strand
AAAGCCTATGGGGCAATGCACATTTAATGTAAGGACTTCAGCACCCACAGGCTTTGACATCTCCAAGGGGATTCTGTGAGATGACTGTAATTGTTATATATCACGAACCAGCAAGTAAGAAGATGAGGTTTTAAAACTCGGATATATTTATAATAGCATCAGATACTTGAACATAGCAGAGTCCCTCTATAAAATATATCTAGTTTTCTGTATATGAGAAACTATAGACTTGCAGTGCCCAGTGCAGTGGTTACGGCCACACAGGGTTCTTAAACACCTGAGCTGTGGTTCTCTGCAAACCGCAGTGTGTTTCGTGATGCACTCAGCCTGTGTAGACTTAGCACACAAACAATTAATTGAAACATATAACTATAAACTTCTTTATGTTGGTTAAATGCTAACAGTATAATCATTGGGTTATACTGGGTTAAACAAAACATATTGCTGAAAGTTACTTCAACTGCATTTTGGCCTTATAAAGTTGTGGGTTCTAAGAAATATATACAGACTGAGTTCATGGCATAAATTTTATTTGAAGTAAGGCATTACAAAATGTTATTGAAATAAATTAAAAGAAAACTAATAAATGCAGAATTTATGTATTCGTAGATAGGAAGACCCAATGTTGTAAGTATCAGTTCTCTTTGAGTTAATCTAACAATTAGATAACTTCCAGTCAGAATTTCTTAGGTAAGGTGTAGTTAAGCGTAGGAGGATATGATTTAGGATCATGAGTATATTCACTCTATCAAACCTCTTTAACTTGTACAGTTACACTTTCTGTACTCTTCTAAGTATATTTTATATTTCAGTAAAAATGTATGCATGTCCGTAATCCAACAAATTAAATATATATATATATATATATATATATATATATATATATATATATAAAATCTGTAAAAAAAAAAAAACCTGTAAAGACATACGTACAAAACTGGTACAGTGTTTTCCTCTTGTGAGGAAAACGTAGGACTGGTCAGACCCTCCTCAGTATAGGCCTCTTTCTGCTATTCAAATTCTTACCATGAAGAAGTACTATTATTTTTTGAATTTTCACAAGGCCAACACACACAAACGACCAGCATACATATCAAGAAACATAGAACTACCTACATGAACACATATAAATAAACACACACAGAGACACACATATAATGTTTAATGAGCAGAAAGAAAAAAGTCTGTAGGAGTCACAGAAACTTGTCTATCTCTTCTTACTAATCAAGGGTCTGGGATAGGCAAGTTTCTCCTCATTACTTCCCTAAAGTCATGACTGACATATTTTCACTGCTACGAGACTGTGAGGGGAGACTGCAGTTTCAGAGGACTGGGAAGAAAGACAGCACCCCACCGTGTGCCCCTTTTGCTAGCCTGATCGCCACTGGAAGCTCAGTTTCAACCCATGCTCCGGCCACACCCCATTTCCTTCCACACCTTGGCCCTGCTGGCTTCTGCATTGAAAATCTTCTCATGGCTTCTGTCTTCTTGTATCTGTTTTCCACCCAGTTTTAGATCCTGTGTAAAGGCCACATCCTCTGAGAAACCTTCACAGATTTCTCAAATTTGGGTTAGACATTTTCCTGCTGGATGTGATAAACCACACATGTACGCTGTCTTATCCCTTCTTTCTGACTGTAATTCCTTTTCTTAACCTACAGTGCAGCAGAAGCCTGCAAAAGACCAGAAATTTAATATCTTAACCTTTATGGTTCAAACATTTTTTTTTGCCCTTTTTCTTTGAAATTTTGTGTCTTGATTTTTTTTTTATTTTCATAACCCTTTAAAATACACCAAATAATTTTAATATACTAGCAGTACAAAAATAAGCCATTTATGCCCCCTGGCAGTAGTTTATGGATCATTGTTTGCTCTAGAGGAAAACTTCGTACATTGTTTTATTTTGTCTTGTTTTGCTTTGTGTTTTCAGCACCTAGCATAATCCCTGTAGGGATACTCCAAACAGTTAGCTGAATGAAACTGAATCCACACTATCTATTTTAAGACTGACCTATTTTATTTCTTTGATCTTTTCTACCACTAATGACTCATTTCATATATATAATATATGTGTGTGTGTGTGTGTGTGTGTGTGTGCATATGTACATGTTATCATTTGTTAAACTAGGCCCTTCAAGTTCAAATCCAGCTGCTTCTCCATTAGCATGACGCAGTTCAAAAGTTTACCAAGTACTCGAGGGTTTTCTCTCTCTTTTTTTGAAAAGGAGCAATTACAGATGTATAAAGACAGCTGCACACTTCCAACCTGGGCAGGGATATGCTGGCACTTCCTTTGCTTGTGAATCTTAGTGGGTATACAGAGAGATGGATTTCTTTGTGAAAACCCTCTGAAGTCTAAGTTATAAAACTTGTTTTTACCAGAAATTTGGCTCTTAAGTGACTTATACATTTCACTTCTTCCTTGATATTTAAAAGCATACTTGAATAAAAGGCTTTTATGGAAGATTTATTGGGAATTCCCCAGAATTCCTCTAGAATGCAAACACGTGTGTAACATTCACATCCAAGATAACTGGTCTCTATCCTATTGTCACTGCAGTGCTGAGTATCTTCCACCTGAGAAGTCATCACCTGTTACCTTGGGTAGGTAGAGAAGAGATAGGAACATTCTCCGGAAAGTGTGATCTCATTAAAAAAAGAATTATGACTCCTGAATAAAACATATTCATACAAGGCTATAAAATCTTTCACACTAGCTTTACAAATATTCTACACCAGGGATTGAAATAGTGTAAAAACCTGCAATAGTATGTGCCCTTATTAAAAAATGTACCTCGATTGATGGGAGATTAGTCAGTAGGTAAAGCCACAGTATACCTCAAAACACTTGTTGCATTTCTTTGTAGCTGGTTTGAGGCTCTTTCTTTCCGGCCCATCTGTACTGTTTTTACAGCAGTCTTGCATACTTACAGCATGAGAGCATGTTTCTTGTTGCTACAAACAGAGCTTATAAATGTTGGAGCCAAGTGTGTCTAAACATTACAACATATTAAACACCTTTAAGTATGATCCATAACCTTGTAATTGGTACCAAAATAACAAGAGCTGTGTTTTAAATGGGAATTTGACTCGGGGTGAGTTGTTGTCAATCTGTTCCATTGGAAAGTGGCCGAGAAAATCAGCCACGAGAAAAGACTGGATGTAACCAAACTCTGAGCTCTGGACATCAAAGATCCTCCGGGCTACTGCCATATTTAATGAATAAGTAAACTGAGGCCTAGGTAGGTTCCATAATCTACAACGGCTTTCCTAACTCTTTCTTCAGTGCCTTTTTAACAGAATACTTTGCCTAAAAAAAAAGGAAAACTTTTCTTGTATAAGTAACAAGTGCATTAGTGATGGATTACACATATACAAACTGAAATATATCTCTGTTATCCTGAGAGCCATACAAAGAGAGAGTGGATTTGTTTTAGATAAACATCACCAAAAAATTTCATCTTTCAAAATAGCTACTTTGCAATCTCCTTCAGCTTCAACTGTTCACTCCTGGAATCACTCCTTTAATCATTGTCTCTAATGCTTGGGCTAAGATGAAATTCTATCAAGAGGAATAATGAAACACTACAGTAAATAAAAATAGGGGTGGTTATGTTCTCGCCTTTACTCTTACTGGGTACATGACTTTGAGTGAGTTTCTTAACCTCCTCACTCACATTCATCCTGACATGTATAGATCAGTTTCTTCAGCTGGAAAAAGGAGAACAGACCACAGTCAACAGAACTGTAAGGTTTAAATAAAATGGCATTGAAAATATTTACCCTATGTTTCCACGTAGACATTTAATTACTATGGCAAATAACAGAAGCAAAATGATAAGCTACAACTGATATAATTATCATAGATGTAACTTAACCATGCCACTGATGGTGTTGACTGTTTAGCTCCTAAATTCACCAACATAAGCATAAGAAGACAAATACTGAGATCTTTGGTTTAGATGTCCTCATGATTTGACAGAAGTCAGAGATTATTGTCTGAATGGTAAGTGATGAGAATGTTAAGAGGTGAGGCCTAGCTAGAGGAAGTAGGTTATGGTAGCACATCCTTAAAAGGCATAATTAATACTTGGCCTTACCTTCCCCTTATCTTCCTCTCTCTCTCCCTCTCCCTCTCCCTCTCTATCTGTTTTTGTTTTTTTGTTCTGGCTGCCATGTAGTAAGCAGCTTTATTCTGCTGTGTGCTTCAGCCATCCTTACCTTAGGCCTAGAGCAACAGGACTATACAACAGTGGACTTAAACCTCTGAAACCGTGGGCCAAAATAAATCTTTCCTTCTTTAAGTTGACTTATCCCAGGTATTTTGTTATGGCAGCAGAAAACTCGCTAATGCCATAGGGTAAGATTTTGATTTGTCATTGTCTTACAGACGTGACTTGATAATTAAAACTCTTCATTCTGTTGTATTTTAATCTCCATTCAGTCTTACGATTTAAAACTAAGACTTACTTTTCTGGCCAGCCACACTTAAGAAAACAATTACCATAATCATGTGGGGATCCTACAAGAGAAGACTGAATGGTATTTTCTTTGACACCTGTTTTCCTTGAGTAAGTGTGAGGAAAGTAAAGAGTTTTTTCGATGCTTGTCAAGTAAGTGCAAGGAGCGTTACATATGTTATCTCAGTTAATCTTCATACCCAAGATGGTAGGTTCTGTACTCTCTGCCTGAGAAATACTAAGAGACCTTCCTAAGATGTTGAACTTCAAGGACATAGGATGTTTCTCTTAGTATGAAATTAGAATACTAAATATAGAAATCAGTTTATGATAAGGAAAGTTGTAAGATACAATATCATTCAGTGCAATAGAACCAAATTAGCATTATGAACTTTTATTAAAGAATGATGCCTTTAGATAACACTATCAAAGTTCACTAAAAAAGAGAGGCACAGAGATAAACCAGTGCTGCTTGGGGGAAGAAGAGAAGTCCAGTCAGTGAAGGAGGAGCCTGTTCCACTTCCAGAAATTCCATTTTGTGGAGTTGTACACCTGAGGCGATATGGGCTTGATTTCATTAAACTCGCAGCCAACTTCCCTTTTTCTGATTTCATGCTCAACAAACAAACTCCTGCTTGGAATTTGACTTCCCATGTAGATTTGCCTACAGGAAAAGAAAGTTCCTGATCATGCAGCTCTGGAGACTAGTCTAAGTCTTATTTTCTTAGAAAGTTAATAAAATCGGTTTCTGATTTTTCTGTGTTAGTCTGGTGATTGTTGAATATAAATAGATCCACTTGATAGAATCAATTTTCTGAATCTACCATGAAGAATCCCAAATCACGGATAGATGTGTAGTCATCAGATAGTTAATGCCAGATCTCACTGGAATTCATTATCTTATGTGCTATATTTGAAAATTGTTTTGTAAGACCACCATGCAGAAGTGACTATAAACTATGAATAGAATATAAACTGCTTAAAGATGCTGTGGAAACATCTAAAGAAGACAAAAACTGAAAGGAACATGCAATAAAAGAGGCCAAAGTTTAGTGAGCCCTAAATTTAAGTACTAAGGACACTTTCAACTTCTTGTAAGTACACAGAAAAATCAAATGCAAAGAGAAAGTGATAGTGTTACTGAACTGAAAAAAAGGAACAGCTCAGAGCTGCCACAACTTGCGGAAGTCACTAAAAAGAGGGAGAGTAGAGCAAGGAAGGAGAGCTACAATTTGCATAAAAATCCTTACCCTGGGTCTTTAAACTGCACATTCAGGGAAACAGCATGAAAGCATCCTTCAGAGAGCAGTAGTTGAAAGACTAAGTGAATCCATAGAGATTTTAGGAACCACCTGGTTCTGGAGAGTTGGAAGTCCTATCAAAGGAAATCAAATTGGTGGATATCACTAGTTTTTTTTAATGAAATCATAAAAGGAGCTCAAGAAATCTCACTGAGTTCTTCCAGTGAATGAAGACGTATAATGTGATCAGAGAGATGAAAACTTTAAGAAAGAATCTATGAAAGAAAATCCATGAAACCAACATTGTAATAGAAATAAAGAACGCTGGTGATGGCCTCACTAATAGATGCAAGACAGC
Organism: Dolichotis patagonum; assembly: GCA_004027295.1. NCBI lineage: Eukaryota > Metazoa > Chordata > Mammalia > Rodentia > Caviidae > Dolichotis > Dolichotis patagonum. The sequence continues at coordinate 13,608 of PVJX010031899.1, read as the reverse complement.
CACTGATGGAATAGGTAAGCTGAAAGATAGGAAATAAAATCTTCCCAAAGTAAAACACAGGGAACATCCAACACCTGCTGAACAATTTCAAAAAGGCTAAGATACACACAATCAAAGTATCATTTTAAAGAAGTATTTGAAAAGAAATGCCTAAGACTTCACAACTCATGACAAATATCCCACTGAATTCCTCAGGCCCAGAATATTTATTAGGATAAATAGCAGATACAGATCATATTCAAATAGCAGATGATCAGATACAAAGGAGAAAATCTTAAGAAGACGAGCAAGAAGGACAAGGTGATTCTCATAGACTCACGCAAGCAATAAAAGAATGGAATGAAATATTTTAAATATTGAAATAAAAATAATCCCACAAATCTAGAATGCTATAACCAGCTAACTCATTCCTTAAAAAAAATGAAAGAAAACTGAAAATTTGCTCAAGAAAAGCCAGCAAAACAAAGGGAATTAATTTCTTGCAGACTTACTCTATAAGAAATGTTAAAGGACTATTTTGGTTTTCTTTAAGTAAAGTGATATAGTACAGAAATGTGGGTCTCCATAAAGAAAAACTGTATTTTTAGAAAAGAGACCAAAGGAAAAAATATTCTCTGTGTGGTGGTTAAATCCTAGTATTCTTTTGACAGAATGTGATCTTTTTCCTTTAAATTCATTCTGAGAAAATGATATAAATGCTAATGTGCTTAACATTGTTTCAGTGAGTTACCATGAACCAAGGACTGGAGAAAAGAACAGAAAAAAGATACCAGAAATCATGGAACAGAAATAATTTCTCTCCTTAACTTAAAGTGAAATAACAGTCTTAGATAATGTGAATTCTTTATTATAATAGATACACTTCAGTAACTCACTAACTTTGGTCAGATCTTAACAATTTTACTCGTTGTGTGTAATTTTGATGTGATGTTCTGATTCTTCGAGCTTCATTTCACAAAAACTAGAATAGTGTTTACTACTTTAATGCTTATTATAAATATAATTTAAAGGGCAACCTAAGCTAGCCATTTTTTCCAATCTATTACAATCTGCATTATACACAAGAAAACAGAAAATCTTCATTTTGTCACCCCTGAGTTTAGCAGGGTGCATAATCCACAAACTTGACTTGATTCAGATGAGAAAGAAAAACCTTTTATTTCAAATATTTTTCTTAGTGTATGTATACTTCAGGAAACTTCTTGACACAGATGTTTTGTGGATGGATAAGTAGAAAACACATATGATTTTGTACACACTTATTTTGTCTGGACGTGATTGGAAGAAACATAAAAGAGAGCCGATGATGTTGTGTGTCATACTGCAAAGCAATACCGTGACATTGAGAGATGGAATCAGGACATATTATGCCATGAAGAATGTAGAATAAATGTGTTTCTTACTCTCCATTTAGACCATAAATTCTATTATATTTTCTGTGAAAAATATTTGTTATAGAGAGGTGAGTGTAAATGTTCAGCTTCACAGTTAGAAAAAACATAAGAAGAATGAGGAAAGTATATTGGGACCTCACGTGAAAGATAAGAGCTTTGAGTAGGATTCAGAGTCCATCCCGACCTTGGCCAATACACTTTGGAGACTCCTCTAGTAACACAGATTTGAGGGGAAATATGTTATTACGGGTTAGTGTGGTCTATTGTTAACTCTGGAGGAGAAAAGTCATAAAATCCGACCCCACGTCAACCTTGTGGACTGCAGGTGCAGTTTTCAGGAAGATGAATTTTGAAACAGGAATTAAAGAAGGTTCTTCCTATAGATCAAAGGAAGGAATGTTCCGGACATGGAATAAGAGTATGAATCGGGCTGCTTTCTGAAGGGCTTATGGATGCTACTTTATCATTTATCCAGGAATTTGTGCACTCTTTTCTGTGTATTCATCTACTTTTTTGGGTAGCATGGGCATCATCTTATTTCTCATTAATTTTTATGTTGTTGTTTCCTCTGTTTAATAGGAACAGTTATGACCAACTACATAATATATGTTACAGAGGCGAAGACGTAGGTTTAAAGGAGTTAAGAGATACAAGAATGGGTTAATTAAATGTTACTATAACAAAATATTTGAGAGAATCAACTCATAAGGAGGAAAGATTTGCTTCGGCTCATAGTTTGAGAGGTTTCAGTCCATTATTGTTTTGTTGCTTTGATCTTCGGAGATGCAGATCAGCATGATGGGAACTGTAGGTAGGCAAAGCTCACAGTCAATTAAGCAGGAAGCAGAGAAGGGGAAGGGCTGAGAACCCACTGAATCCTTCAAGGGAATGCCTCCAGTGATCTACCTTCTCTCCTTTGGATCCTGCCTCCTTAAATTGTGCATCATCTCCCAATAATACTACAGGTAAGGGGCCAACACTTAAAGCATGCCTCTCTGGGGGGCAATTAAAATGCAAACTGTAACGAAGTTATATCATTATCCCCGATCCTAGCTGAGTAGCACAGCTCTACCTCAAGGATAGTGACTGTCTCAGAGTCTGAGGCAATGGTTGGCAGCACAGTGACTATTTTCCAAGACAGAGCCAACAGTGCTGTGGAGAAGAACGCAACCCTGACAAGTAGTTACAAAATGAGCAAAAAATAGTTTTCAGACAAATTCCCTTTCCCAAAGTATGGAGAAAGGCAAGCCTGAGCTAAAACATGGGTTGCACATGGATTATGTCAGATAATATATATATCCTGTACATTGTAAGCATCAGATATATGGGAGCTATTAAAATAATAATAATAAATCTAAATGAGTCCCATCTGGAATTATTTATCTGTGGAGGAATCTGGAGAGAGACAGAGTACAGCAGAAGAAAGAGTCTCTGGAAGTGAAATAGTATTATTGAAAACATCAACAAATACTGAAATGCTGGAAGCACTGAATACTAGAACCAGGAAATCTCTGAGTTATTGTAGTTTAACACTCTTGGTGTACAAATCTGTAGTCATAGGCTAGAAGACAATCACCCAGCATTTGTGGTAGGTGAGCTGTACATACTAACTTCCAATAAAGTATATGATTTTTGTCATTTTCTAAGAAATCTATATCTAATATTCATAAAAATTCATGTCTAACATTCATTATTAGTCTAAGTAATGTCTATGATAAATTTATGTTAGGGAAGCCATAGATAAGCATTTTTACCCTCCAAAAAATAGAACAATATAGTGAGAAATAAACTCTGTTAGGAATTTAATAATAAATATCAACCCATGAGATAACAAAAGTTTCTCTCCACAAAACACCGTAAGAGTTGGTCAGTCTTGTGAGTTACCTCTAAATCTGATTTTCTGCTGTCTGTGTTTGCACACAATAAAGCTTTTGTTCAGATTGTACAAAAAATGTGTAAACCTTTCTTACCCTGAAAAGTCGGTGCCCTTTGGGAATCAGATCAACAAAAGGAGTAGAACCCAGTGTGCCAAATGCAAAGATGAGCAGGTAGTTTTAGCAAAGCATCCTCTGAGCCCCACTTCTCGAAGAGGAACTGGGTTTGTAGTGGTAACCGCAACCCTTTGTCTCCATCTGGAATCTGTCAACTATGGCCACCTTTCGGTAGTGAACATTCACTCTGGAAACAGCAACTGTGCTTTTTACAAATTGGAAGGTGCTTTCTTAGCAAAGACGTGCCGGACCTCAACTCTCAGAACTAGGATTAGCACCTAAGATTGTTTGGTTCTTAGACTTTCCGAGGAGATCATGATGTCATAGCATGATTTTTAATTCCAAGTTAGGAAGGACATGTGGTGAAAACATTGCTACTACACCTGTGGTCAGATGGCACACTGAGTTTGACCTTCAGATCTGGTTCACTAAGAAATCTTTTTATATGTGAGCAGAACTATATTTGTTTCATTCATTAATTCAAATTCTGGTCAGTCTCTTAATGAAGAAGTGGTTCAGACTACCCTGTCTCTAAAAGTTTGTTATCTCAAATTGTACGCTTTCCTGAGAAATCATGTGTATCGGTGTATCATCTTTTCTTCTCTGGAGCATCCCAGGGATCTCCCATAAGTGGGTCTTATCTCCACTGACTTTTCTCTCTGTCAGCTTCCACTTTGGGTCAGGTCTGCTTTACTGGGAAATCTTTCTGTAGGTGCAGCACAGAAAGTGTTCCAAGCAGTGTCATGGGTCTTATATTTGGAATCTCCCATAGCTCAGATCCCAGCTCTGGGTGCAGGAGCTAAAGATTAAAACTGAATCTAAAATGGCATGAGGTTCTGGGGGGTTAAAGTGGTATAGCTGGTGCTTAGCCTGCGCATAAACCTATATCCAGTTCTTGTCATTAGAAATTTTTAAAAATTAAAATAACATATCTTGACTATTAAGGTTAGAATGTCAAAGAAGCAAAAGGAAGAAAAGAACTGCAGATAGCTCTACTCTTTTTAATCCAATACCTAAAAAAAAGAATACGACCTTTCAATATACATGTAAATATATAAATGCATAATTATGTACTGTTTACTTATATATTTATAAGCTTCTCTGATAATTTAAAAATAAAACTTAAATAGCCCCAGTGCCGAAACTTTAATTCAAATGACAGCAGGAGCACCGTGCATGGTGTTGGACATAACGAGTCCTAATTCAGCAGTGTACAGGGCCTCTTACAGTATCTCGAAGTGATCAGAACAACTTGTTGTGTTTGTAAGGTGAAGACAGTAGGCCATTCAGAGCTGCAGCACTTGTGCCAAAATCAGTGCCTCCATGATTTTGTGGACCTAGGTTCCTAAACACGCTCGTCTTAGAAAAACTGCCGCTCTGGGCTTCTTACTTGCTATGCTATTGTCACTGTTGAACCAAAGAAGCGCTGTGCTTACTTGCCTGTCAGATATTAACTGTCTCACTCACACCCAAGATTTTCTGGTTTTCAGAGAAAGCACTTAGAACTTTCACTGTAGCCTTTTTTCTTACCTAGGCACAATGCAAAACACTGCACACTGAGCTACCAAAGGAGTAAGCATAGCACGAGTGTATCCTGTGTCTTCTCCTCCCTCAGATTTCCCGGCCAGCTGCTCTATATAAAGTCTGAATTTGGATTACATCAATTCTGTAACACTGCCCTTCACTTTACATCTTGTTTCCCCAGGAGGACCTCAGTGTGATTGAGTGTGGATGTTAATATTGTGTCATCACCAACTGGATGAACTCAGAGACGGGGGGATTTTGGACTCAAGTGGTTTCTGTCCTTCAGAAGGAAGTGATTTCTGTTTCTCACATTGTCTGAGATGCCACAGGTACTGGAGACTAACAGCCCTTTCCAGGCAAAGCCAAATTGACATATAACAGAGCATAACCTCATGCTCTGATGTATGTCTCCCTCTGGGGAAAGTCCAGGGTCGCAACAGTGTATCTGGTTCCAGTGCAAATTACTGAAATTTATGGATGAATCTACTGAAGCCCACATGAGCTTCATCCCGCTGACCAAGGGCATAACACAAGCTATCAGCAGACACAGACTCAGAACCAGAACTAAAACTCAGATGACTGATCCTTCAGTACAGTCTCCTCCTCCCTTACTCTCACAATATCTGTTGTACATTTTGGACCTTATTTACTCTTTCAGTTTTTTAGACTAGGGAAACATATGATGGTTACAAGTGTGAGTCTAATCTATTTCATTTATGAGTATGGTCTCAAGCTGCATCCATTTACCTATAAAAGCCCCAAGTTTATCCTTCTTTATAGCTGAGTAGTAGTCTATTATATAAAAATACTCTTGGAAGAAAAGGACAACTGGGAAGGGGGAAAGGAGAAAGAAAAGAAGGAGAAAAAAATATATATATAGGCACACACACAAAATAAATAATTATATTATTAACCATTGTTGGTTCATCAAAAAGAACAGTGTATGCTTTCATTGTCTGATCATTTTTGCATGCCTGTATCTTGTAATCTGAGCAACTAACTTGAAGATAACAAGATGCAATAGATTAATCATTGTTAATCTATTATTTTGTTTTGAAAAATCTTTAGCATCATTTTTTATTATTTTTTCATTTTAAAATAATCTCTCAGTACAAATATAGTCCTTAGTTTTACCCATTCTGGATCATGACAATTAAAATATAATGCTTAATTTTTTGTGACCGTCTACTATATCTTACTAATTAATGTAAAGGTCAATGTACAATGGACATGAAAGTGTAAATAAGTCAGCATGAAAATAATTTACCAAATGGTTATAATTACAAATACACATGCAAGAGTAGTGCTTTATCAAGAGAAATTAAAAATCAAATAAATGATATAAACTAGGTCAGCTTTTGAGAGTAAGGAAGGAAGAGACCACAGAATGTCCATGACTGGTGTATACTTGAATTTATTGAGTTCTTTGATTCACATCTAAATTTAGTACATTGATATCAAACAATGGCAAGAAATTCTTCAGTTGGCAAATCTTTCTGTTGCTCTGTGCTCTGTAGGATGTCATCTGCCCCCTAAAAGTTCATGTATTGAAAGCCTTGTCCCTAGGGTGTTGATACTAGGGGGTGGCAGAATCTTTGACAGTGTCTCTTTGAAATATGGCACAAGAATTCAAAGCCCCTGGGATCCTAAGCTCCTGGGATCCTGAGGTAGTTCTTGCCTGAGACAATTGTTGCACTAGCCCGAGGCTGACCTTGAATCTTGCGCTGGTTCCTTGTCTGCCCATGTCACCTCTCTCCTCGCCCTCACATTCACACAACTGTGCTGCTGTCCTAGGTGGAGTTCTCACAACCTGAGGTTTGCAGCCTGCCTTTGAACCTCCAGAACCATGAGCTAAGCAACCTATACGAAGACCAACCGTGCACTGTATTGCAAAGCAAGCCTCAAGAAACTTCAAAGCGATGTAACCATGAAAGATTTTCTCTCACAAGTTGATATTACAATAGAGAAAAATAAAATAGATATCCAGAAAACTCTCCAAATACATAGGAAGGTAAGCAGCATACTTCTGTGTAACCCATGGATTAAAGAAGAAATCAAAAGAGTCAAAGAAATTTGTGAGGACTGAGAAACCTATACTGTTTCAAAGTTATAAATTGTAGTAAATACAGTCCTTATGAAATACTGCATAAAAGAATAAAAACTTGAAGTCTAACTTCTACTAGAAATATCTAGAGATATCAAGAGCAAATTATATCCAATGTAATAGGCATAAATAAAACATTAAAAATATTTCCAAAAGTTTACTCTTGAAAAAATTTATAGTTTGTCATTTAAAATACAAAATATTTGTGAGTTAAATAGAATTTAAATCATGGTAAAAAGATATATTCTCTTCACTGTGTTAAATTTTCAAATGTACTTTAAAAAGCACATTTTGCACTTGATATACAGTGGGTTCTTTTGGCCAATTGAGCTCAATTGAAGTTTTTCTTTTTTTAAAGTTTTTGTAGAGTTCGACAAGCTGATTCCAAATTTATATAGTGACTCAAAAGGCTTAAAATATCTTTTTTGTTTGTTTGAAAAAGAAAAACAAAGTAGAACTTACATTTTGATTGTTGTTTTGAAATTCTGCTGCCATAAATGAAAAGAAACTGAATTTAATACTCATGAAAGTTTGTTTGTATCTGTAAATGTCAGCTTACTCATAATCCTAGAAGTGGAATTACTTAGGCTTGGGATAACTGGTTAACCCCACCATCTTTCACTTTCCTGGCACTTTGGGTCACTGCCTAAGACGAGTCTGCTGTGTTCATCGCCTCAAAAAAGGAAGTACTAACATGAATGCTCAAATCACAGGTAATTCACTGGACAATGCTTACTAAAAGCCAGGTCCCCAAGTGTTAGGATGTTTTATGTAATGCAAGCAGATACATCCATGCACCACCATGTTACTTATCTCTCCTCCTGTTTCCACACAATCCCAATTTTGCTGTCTCTGCTTTGAAATCTTGTGCCATATGGACTGCCAGAGGGTGGTAAGACTTTAATATCTGTGAATACAAAACTTAAGAGGCTTAGAGGTTTCTTTTAGGACTTGAGTCTGAACCACAAGCTTTAATCCAGCTTTTTGAGGGGGATTCACAGGAGGTCCCAGGCTCCCAACTAATAATAAAGTAGCACACAACGTATTTTGAACTTTCAAAAACACAAGTAAAACCACATTTCAGAACAAAGTCATGTCAACTCTGCCCATCATTAACAGATGATGTGGTATCTTGTTATGAATTTATGTCAGTTGTACTCCCAAGATTTTAACTTTGGATGTTACTAAGTGACAACATGGAGGGTCAATATATTTGAAACAAGACTTAATTGCTTACATTTTCTGCAAGAAGGGGGCATGATGCTCTGTGTAAGCCCACGTTAGGGAGCAGAGAGAGTGAAGGAAAAGCCTGGCCCAGAGCGTATGCTATTACAGTGGTGGAAAGTGGTTAAGTGAGGATGTTCTCTGTCAGGCCGGAAGCGAAACAGAGATATCAGGTCTTGTGGTTGGCTGGTTTGTCACGTGATTTTGCATACCCACAAAAGCAAGACTGCAGCGGGGTGGGACAAACAACTTTGGCTGTTCTTTGGCTCTGTGGATGGCAAATAAACAAGTACAGAATTTATACAACCACAGAATGTTGCTTTATAATGAAGAGGAAGCATCTGAAATAACAAACATATTTTGATTAATGTTTAAGATAATAGAAAATGAGGTTTTATACAATCTGTCCCTTCCTAGTCAGACAGATCTCAGATTCTACTACTCTGCAGTTTGCTTACTCTTTCCACAGCCATTAACCTGCTGGAAATACCTGAAACAGGGCAATTTTGATTCCATCTAGGGGGCTTTTCACCTGTTGTTCCCGGTGCCTGAAAAGCACTGACCCAGATCTGACCCTGACCTGCTTTCGAGTTATCACTTAGAAATCACTTTCTCAGCGAGAATTTCCTCACCAGTTCTTCCAAAATATTAATCCCTCTTCACACTCCCAGCCCTAACTCCTACTTTGTTTTCTCTCTATAGCTCTAATCACCATTTAACCAACATGTATTTTGCTTAATTATTGTCCACCCTTCACTAGAATGTGCCCTGAGAGATACATCCCAAGGGCAGGTATTTTTTAGCTTTGGTCATTAATGTATCCACAGGCCCACTGTCTTCCAATTTATTTTTAAGGAAAACAATTGAAAGGTGAAGAAAAAATAGACTTCACAAGAAATGAGGAAAACATAATACATATATAATATATAATGCATATATACATAACTATATATACACAATGTGTATAAAGAAATATTTATTATGAGACAGAAGTTGCTTATAATCTAATGCATATATACATTTATGTATGCATCCTTCAAGTTTATTTAAACCATGAGATTATCACTTAAAAAGTCTGGTCTCAGCTAAGGTTTGGTGGAAAGGAAAGGAAAGTGGTAACTCTTTCTTTTCCACTTGCTTCCTGTGATAAAGAGATGTGCAAAGCTTCTGGGGATAATTTCTTCCTGGATCTTAGTGTCGTCTAGTCCAGGATGCCAAGGTTTTGTCACGTTCTCCTCTTCAGGAACATCTTTCCTTTGCCTGACACGATTGGGGTTCCTTCTGATCATTGCGTGGCTCTTTTACATGTCCATCTCGGGTACTGTCTTGTGGCTGACATCTTTCTTTGACAAGCGCCTGCTTGGCATGCCCTTGTCTAAGTGTGACCAAGGAATCCTTTCATGTTTCTTGACACATTTTGCACTCCTGTCGCATAACATCTATTTTAGCAGCAGTTGACCGCAATTATGTTTCATTCCGAAATGTACTTCATAGATGAAATTGTATTTCACTGCATTGTTATATCACAGATATTCAAATTCATGAAGATACTTTTCTTCTTAGTTTCTACCCCAAAGTCTTTGATATCTTGAAATTTTTAAACAGATATAGATGTAGATATAGACATACATATATACACAGCCATGTATATGCATACATAGACATATCTGAATATTTCTGATATATATAGATATATACATACAAAATATATCTATATATATCAGATATTTTCACTGCACTAAAGTGACTTGCAAACCTACATGGCCTCATGTCACCTGGAGCACCTGATCACAAATACAATTATGTGGTAGTTTGTTTAATACATTAGATAATAGGAATTTGAACATTGTTTAAATATTTGTACTCTAATATTTTTAACAGCATATTCAGTGTAGCAAAACATGGAAAACCTCCTATGTCTATGAGTGGATGAATAAAGAAAATGGGGTACAAGTGATGGATTACTATTTGACCTTAAAAAATGAAGAAAATTCTGACACTCTAGAACATTTATGTAATCTTGGACATTATGTCAAGTGAAATGACATAGACACAATAAGACAAAAATTATATAAATATATTTATACATTGTATTAGTCAGTTTTTTATCACTGGAACAAAATACCTGTGCATACAGTTTAAAGGAAAAATGATTTATTTTGATTCACAGTTTCAGAGGATGTAGTCCGTGATCAGTTGACCTCTCTCCCCAGTGCAGACATATCATGGTGGGGGGAGCATGTCAGAGGAAACATGTGTACCCCGTGATTGCTACAATTTCAGAGACAGCAAGAGAGCAAAAGAGAGTAGAGAAGAGCTAAAACATGCCCCAGTGACTCACCTCCTAACAGCACCTTCAGCTAAAAATTCATTGGTGAATTAATCTACTGTGAGTTTAGGGTTCTAAGAGCATGAGGCTTTGGGGCACATTTCATATTTAATCAATAACAAACACTTACAGAAGTCAAAGTCCAAAACAGAAAGTAAACTAGAAATTACCAAACCTAGAGGAAGGAAGGTTGGGGAATTATTGTTTAATAGATACAAAATTTCAGTTTAGGGAAAAAAAAATGTGAAAATGTATAGTAGTGATATTACACAGCATGAATGTATTTAGTGCCATTGCGTTTTACACTTAAAGTGGCAAATGGAAACTTTGTGTGTATATATATATATATATATATATATATATATATATATATATATTTTTTTTTTTTTTTTACCATAATGATTTTTTAGTTGATCAAATCCAGTGTCTGGTTCCTACACATTTTATCTCAGTGTCTTCTAGTCATAAAGATAAATCTAAATGAGCTACAGACAAATTGATTGTTGTTATGTGGAATAAGCCTCAAATATCCCTGAAAATAAACTACTCAATGCAGTCCTTACAATTATCTGTCCTCATTTATCTTTACTTCCTTCCTTTCTAGTTTTACAGAATGAAATCTTGTCCTTTCTCCCTAAGGCCATCTTACTTGCTTTGTTTTCTTTTGTTTATTTTTGTTTTTGTTTTTTTGAGACAGGGTTTCACTACATAGTTCAGACTGGCCCTTAACTCATTTTGTAGTCCAGTCTGGCCTTGAATTTGCAGGAATCCTCTTGCGTCAGCCTCCTGAATGCTAGGATTACAAGCACATGCCACCATGCCCGGCTAACGGCTGTCTTTTAAAATTTTTGTTTCTAAAAAATTCAGGGTTTATTATGCTTCAGAGGAATTTTTACATGAATATTTGTCTTACACTGTGTTTTGAATAGCTAAAATATAACTGGAAAGGCCTGCATATTTATTCCATCGTGAGGTGATTTCCAGTGCACAGGGAAGTTTTGGAGCATTGCTCGGAGCTGGAAAGATATTGCCTTGCCTCCCAAATCATCAGAGGCCACACTAGAAGTCCCTGCAGGCCTAACTGGGCCATGCCCAGAGACTCCCAGGTGCTTGGAAAGCTGCCTGCATTGAGTCTCCTGCTTGAGGTGATTTTCAGCACACAGGGAAGATTTGGGACATCGCTCTGAGTCAATCGCTGAGTCATCGCTGAGCCTCCCAATTCACAGGAGACCACACCGGAGGCTTCTGCAGGACTATCTGGACAAGACCAGTGACCCCCATACTGCAGAAAGCTACCTATATCCTGCAGCACCAGTTGAAAGTGTGTGAGGTGATTTCCAGTGCACAGGGAAGCCTGGGAAGCCTTGGAACATTTCTCAGAGGTCTGAAATATAGGAAAATGACAAAGCAAAAGAGCAAAATGCAATCTCAAACTGCCAGCCCACCCCAAGCAAGCCTAGGAGACACGGACATAGAAGAAAATATAAGCCATACACCTGAAACTTCTGAAATGATAGCAACTGAAGTAAAGAAACAACTCCGGAAAGCTATAAAAGAATTCAGACCAGAAATAATCTCTGAGGTAAAAGAAGAAATGATAAACACAATGAAATAAATGCTGAACATATCTAAAGAAGATATAGTTAAAAAATTAGAGGAACAATCCAAAAAGATGGAAACCTTGAATGAACAATATAAGACACAAAGAGAATGCATGAAGCAGATTCAAAGAGATACACAAGAAATCAAAAATTCCATCAATAGTTGGAAAAACTGCCTCAAAGAAAGTGAAGATAGATTTTCAGACCTTGAAGACAAGGTTGCCGCTAGTGTACAGGAAAGGAAAGATCTTTTAAAAATAACAAGGAATCAGGAAATAACAATTTAACAGCTACAAGATAATGCAAAGAAGAACAATGTAAGACTTATGAGTACAAATGAAAAAGAATGTGGCAACACAAACAATAACAAGAGGCTATTTACAGAAGTAATAGATGAAAATTTCCCAAACATGAGAACGGAAACTGACATACAGATCAGTGAAGCATATAGAACTCCAAATAGCCATAACCAAAATAAAACTACACCCAGATATATAATAATCAATATCCCAGAAATAAAACATAAAAGACTATTTTTTTATTTTAAAGAGAATAAAACAAAAGAGGGCAAAACAGAGCAGATCAGAACAGGACAACATAGGCAGCACAGTACTTTACATTAAGACAACCAGACATTAACAGTAGCTATCACAATATCTCTTTCTCTGCTATAGTTGAGCATAGTTTCAAATACAATAACATCAAACGTAACAAAATAGTATAAAACCATTCAAAGTGTGAAGGAATTACAGGGCTTTCTGAACCAAATAACAGAAAATGATCAATGGGTGCTATAATATCTCATTTTCTATAAAAATTTTTGTTTATACTATCACACATATTCAAATCCCAATAAGACACAATGTGATAGATAGAACCAATGGTAGTAGAAGAGTAGAAGCATGGTAGGACTTCTAAGAAGGATGATATTAAATCAGCAATAGCTGTTATAATGTTTTGTTCTCTTCAAAACAGCTGTTCATAGCATCACGTATAATAAAGTCAAATAAAACAGAATAAAACCATTCCAACTGATGAATGAAAACATTAAAAGGCTTCAAAGCTATGAGATGGGGACTCATGCTTACCATAAAATCTTATATACTCTTATCAAATCTCATACTAGGGAGACTATATGGTATTTACACATGTGAGTGGTTTATTTTGCTTATGAGTATGGTCTCAAGTTGTATCCATTTATTTATAAATATCTCAATGTGATCATTCTTCATAGCTGAGTAGTACTCCATTGTATAAAAATGCCACAACTTTTTTATCCATTCCTCAGTTGATGGGCACTTAGGTTGCTTCCAGGCTCTGGCTATTACAAATTGTGCTGCTATAAACATGGGTGCACATATATCACTGTGGTATGATGTTTTCAGTTCTTCTGGGAATATACCTAGAAGCGGAATAGCTGGGTCAAATGGGACTTCCAAAC
>PVJX010031898.1:0-20837 GCA_004027295.1 Dolichotis patagonum | reverse complement strand
CTGCCTCCCTCCTAGCCCTAACCACAGTAAAGCAGACCTTGAAGAGAGTGAACATTCTTGGAAATAATGAGTTTCTGGACATTCTGCATGGGAAAGAAAGGCCCAGCATTGAGGCTGCCTCTGCTGCAAATTTCTAAGCTTCGTCAGAAGCCGGAGATGTCTCAAATGCATGCTTCTTAGAAAAGAGATAGTAGAACTTGTTCTTCCATGTCACCCCACAGTCACACATGGCAATGACAAGCTCGAATTAGTGTCTCGATGGCAGAGTCCTCCCACTGGTAGTTAAGTTCCCAGCTGCACTCAGCACAGCATGGATTCCCTTGCATGCCGGCAAAAGAGCCAAGACAGTCACCATGTCCACTGTGTCACCTTCTCGATCCTGGAGCCTTTGCTGTGGCCTTTAGTGACACTCATGTTGGACTCTAGGGATGTGGTCTTCCCAAGGTGACAGCTTTGGGGCAGTGGAGATCAGCTTCTTTGCAGGTTTGGGGGGCCCAAGTGGGTGTCCTATTGTCTCCACGCTCTCAATGTGTGACATTCAGGCCCAGAATTTCATATTCTACCTCTGTGCAAGCATTTAAATTTATCTTCGGAATATGGAACCCCACATGGAAGGCAAGCTGTATCTTTTCAGTCCCATGTGTCACATGTTTCAGAGAGAGGTCCAAGCCTGGAGATCTTCTCCACTTCTCCAGACCACACGGAACCTGAATATCATGTCCTCCTCCCCTCAACCAAGACCTTGGTCCCACTGACACGATTTTAAAATTCTGACTCAGCACATTTTGAAATACTCCAAGATATTTGTTGAAAGTTCTTCAAAAAAGTTGAATGACTCCCTTAACTGTGCTGTCACTTTGTATTTGCAGAATTCTCCTCCTTCCACCTCTGCACCACTGCAAGCCACACGGGTCCCTTTGCTGCCAAACCGGCATTCCAGGCTCGCTGCTTGCAGGGCCCAGCCTGAAGTACAGCATGCTAGGAAATGCTCTCCAGGGAAACAAGGTCATTGCTCCTGTCTCTCTGTCTCCATTTCTCATGGCCTTTCCTTCCTTGAGTGCCCCACTGTGTCCATCACACACCTCCTGGTCCTAGGTGAGGGTGTCCTGTGGCATCTTCCCTTGTTGTCAAAGCTCCTGGGAGTCTCCCTTTGCATTAAAATCCTGTACACGTGTTGCCCATACTGCTCTTTTGCATGCCTCTTCATCTTTTTCTACCTATGGGTAGAAATCCCCCTGCCAACTGTACTGTTTCTCTGAGGTCAGGGAAATTGTTGTACTTGTTTTTGGCCACAATGACCCCACAGTGTCAGCCTTCACGGAAACCACTGGAGATCAACAGTGACAGCTTCTGCATCTTTGATTGCTTGGATGGTCTTTGACTTCCCCAGTACTGACACTTGCATTGGAATTGTGCACCTTAAAAATACTACTGGCAAGTCCCAAGAGCTCAGTATTTTGGGCTCTGTCTTAGATAACTCTGGTACCACCTATGATAGAAGGCACAGGGCATGATGTCTACCTGTCATTTAGATCAATATCAGGCTATGACAGATGGCTCAGGTGTGTGCCCAGCAGACAGTAGCACTCAGCCATCTGCAATACGTGAGCAGAGAAGGATGTGGCAGGAAATAAAAAGGCATTCTTTTCTTTCTGATAATTTTCATAGTAGATTGAGCATTCCAGTTTAAAGAATGAGAGTCACCAAAAAATTAAAGAGAAAAAACAAACACCTTAGCAATAATCCCATTTAACTATCATTTTACACTTCAATCATTGCCTCAGTCTTACTGTAGAATCACTAAGTACTAGAGATACGAGGATGTTGCTCTAAATTTTTTGTAGTATTAATGGGTGAAGCAGAAATTAAATGGTAGACAAAAAGAAGTTGGAAACCATTATCTTTAATGTTATTAACAGTAACTGGCATTTACTGAGGCGGTATAACTTCACCTTCTCCCATTACAACCCTATGTGGTAGACTTTATTACCCTCAGTAATTTTTAGGGAGAAAACTGAGGCTAAATTAACATTGAGTAACTTAAAATGTGCAAATTACTTGGAAGAATGTCTTGTAAAATCCTAAATAGATTTTCAATACCATTATCATCTTCATTATAATTATTAAATTGGGCTGAGGATTTAGCTCAGTAGCATAAGCACCTGCCTTGCAAGCACGAGCTCGTGAGTTTGATGCCGGGTACCACAAAAAAGTTAAAAAATATATATATATATATAATTATTAAATAACTTGCACATGGTCACAGAGCTAGAAAGTGATGGAGCAGAGATGTTGAACCCAGATCTCCTGATTCCGAATGGGAAGCTTTGATCTGAAATGCCTAACAATATTGATCCTTTTTTTTTTTAACAATATCGATTCTTTATGGCTTGTTATCATTGCCTCTAATTATCTATAGGTGTTTAAATATAATGAGTATTTTTCACATGTAGCCTGACTTCTCAATAAAGAATAGAGCAGTCTGCAGTTTTTAGATGCTAGGAACTTGGCTGTTAGACTATTAGAATTTTATTTCTTCTCTTAGTTTCCCAGGCCTTACTAACCCGTGTCCCCATACTAATGCTCTGCAGAGACTCGTCACACACACCTCTCCTGAAATTAAGACATTCAGTGTTAAAGTAGATTAGCCCACGGAGGATACTGTCACTGAACTGGATCTGTAGAAATAGGAAGGAATGTCATGACTTGTTAGTACAGAAAGCTAACAGAGAAACAGCACTACCTCTGGACATTCAGTATTTTTATTTGCTAAAACTGACGTCTCTACTTTCATAGCATCTTACTAACAGGAAATAAGAAAGTGAGGCAGCAAAAACAATAATAAAAAAAAAACAACTCTGAAGTTCTTAAGAGTAGGAACCAGGAGAGGCACATTCTTGTCCACTCTACTTATTGCCCCCCTCCTGTCCCCAGGGGTCCCAGCTGAGAGATGACCACAAAATCACCAATCAATGGTAGGTGGATGGAGGTGACAGTTTAAAATTACACTAAGGGTCTCCATTTATGAAAAAAAAAATTCAAGGTAATAATCAAAAGGAAGAAGCAAAAGAATAACTCCATCGTTACATGATCCCAAAGCCGGAAAGAGGGGTGGGCTGCCTGCTTTCTGCCTCAGCTCCAAAGGAAGAAAGTGGGGTTCAGAGGGACAGTGTGACTGTGCTAAGACCCGAAGATAGACAGTTGATGAGAGCATTTCTGGGACCAGATCTGGTGACCCTAACTGGAGACCCAACCCACCTTCCACCCAGACCTAGATATTTCTGACTAAGATAAACTGTTTCTCATCAAGAAAACTTTAGCTTCCTTCATCCGTCCACCAGCTGCCCGGGCTTTGTAACCAACACACACCAAACCGTCCCTCACAGTCGCTAAAGAAACCCGAGAGCGTGTCTCCCTTTTTCTAAGCTAATAAAGATGATTCTTTGAGACAGAGGGAACAAAACAATAAGTCAAAAATGAATATAATTGATCAAAAAATATTGCGGGCCTTTTGCATGGGTCTGCCTTTCATTTGGCAGACAGATTATACTGAGGACCCCTCTCTCTCGCTCTCTTTTTACATTTTTTTAAGGGATGGCAGCTTCAGTTCAATAGGGTTAGTGAGACAATCCCTTAAGCTGTGTCAAAATGCCAGTTATCCTGGATGCCACCCAGATTTGAATAATTTAGCAAGAGACAAAACACAGGCAGAAAGAAGGCATGTCTTTGAGTAGCCATTGAGGAGACAGCGTCCCGGCCCCTCTTGCTCCCCAAAGCATCCTCCTCTCTCTATCAGCTCTGACAAGTGCCAATCAAGCCTTCCCCGGGCAGGGCAGGGGAGGGAGAGGACGGGAAAGACACATGAAATGTTCTGGAACAATTGCTCCAGGAGGATTCTCTATCAGTGTGTGGTCTGGGGGAAAAGAAGTCTTTTCCTTTTTTGCTTCTAATCTCCGACCGACTATTTACCTCTTTTTATAAACTTGAATCTCTCTGTTGCTCCCGAAGGCTCCAAAACAAATCGCCAGTCAGTCGGGGATTAAGCCGCTTTGTTGCCAACGATTAGGAGGTTTGCTTGTAGTTTTAACATCTTCGGCAACAGCTGAATGTCAAACAACTCAGGAAATACTTGTCTTAGATAGACCAAAGTTATATGAATGTTTGAAATGAGTTGGGAGAAAGATACCACGTGGAGAAGTTTATAGAGTGTTCCAGAGAGGCAGGATTTAACGCAAACAGGGAAAATTCTACCGGTGTTTGAAGTTTGTTTTTAATGCCATCTCTTTGCCAGTTGTTATATCCCAGCCAACTCCCTTTTCTAAAGAAAAACCTGAAACATATCTATTTTAAACGCCAAACTCCAGGAAGTTTGTTACGCTAAGAACATTAAAGATTTGCAAGTTGAAAATCTGCCAAGCATTGAGCTGTTGGTGACCTACTGTGTGCTGCGTCCTGTGTAGAAGGGATCCAGTCCCACTTCCCAGGGTGATCTGTTGCATTCATTCATATACCGAGCACAGCATTAAATCACAAAATGTAAAGAAATAAAATCACCTGGGGCTCTTCCTGTGTTGCTTCTAAGACCCTGCAAGGAAGGAGCAGGCCTCCATCCCCTGGCGTCCTCTTCACTTCCTGCGAGTCCTCAATGGATTCATGAGAGCATCGCTCCCTTTTAAGCATCATGACCCAGGGGAAGGGGTTGACCTTTGGTTTCCTGCATTTATAACGTAAGAGAAGACCCTTGCTTTATCCATTCTGGAGCCAAATGTCTGTGACTCCTTGATCTCAGAGCCAGGTGACTGGCAAAGTTTGGGGCCCCCCTTGTCTGATTTTCAACTCCTTGAAGGGTAAGGTGGAATCCCAGGGTCAAAACAGTTTCCTGCAGTAAAGAGCTGCACACTTGACAGGAATTCAGGCCAAGGGTCCATGAAGTAAAGAAGAAAGCAAATAGGCTTGGACGTGACCTAGGAGCAAAGACCAGGAAAGACCTAGAGCAGACCCAAGATTTTACATGGCAGTTTTAGAGGCAATCAGCAACCTCAAAAATATGCACACATGGCTGTAGACTCCTGCCTGAGCCTTATAGATCAGGGTGCATAACATTACCAGGGGCTTCCATGAAAATGGAGGGGTGAGCCTGGGGACAAGGGAGCTGCTGCAGGTCTTGAAACGCCAGCTGTGCAAATGAGGGTGCGTCTGTTTCCCGAGTAGGGCGTACCTTTTGCTTACGGGACTGTTTCTCCCAGCTCTGTGTGGATACCCCGTCGCTACCCAGATGTCCCGCCTCGAATCACTGATGCACCATTGTGCCTACTCTGCGTAGGGTTCAGCCCGGTGCTAGCTCAACGCCAGGAGATTTGTCTCTCTGCTTCTCACCCAGGAATCTTGCTCCACCATTTCTCTCATCTCAGGTACCTTCCCTCCCGTTGGTTTCCTCCATTTGGCTTTCCGGTGTGTCAGCTCCGCTTCATTCATTCACACTGGTCGCACACCTGCTAGTCACAGCCAATAAGGATGACTAACCCTCACCCGCAGCGCCCCACCTTCGTCACATGAAGCAAATATCCACTACTCCCTTCCCACTCCATCAAAGCTGGATGACAAGGACATCTTGGATGTCCCCCGCTTAAGTGTAATTTCTCCAGGTCGGCCTCTCTTCTTGCCTTTGGCTTTTCTGGCCTTTTGTTGTCAGTGAGCCTGGTTCATGGAGCCTCTCTACAGGGAAGTGAGTGACCCCCCTTTAACAGGAGCCCCAGGGGTAAGACGAGCTCCAGGCAGAGTCTGGTCGGGGATCCGGTCGCTTTCCTGTGAGAACCCCTCAGTGGTTTAAAAGCACCAGGGCAAGATGGCAGATATATCTAGGAGCAGGAGGGAAGAGAAGGAATAGAATAGAACCAAGAAACCATAAGCAGGGATCTTTATCTTCATAACATTTTACCCCTTAGATGGGGCTTCCTTGAGGAGCCCCTCTGAAGCCCCCCGCCTTACCCTTCTCCTCTGCCTTTCATCTCCAGCCTGCCACGAGGAAGGGCAGTATCAAAGTCGTGGGGGTTTGAATTTTATGTCCATGGACTAATTCTATATATCATTTGTGACATTTGTTGTTCCATGACTGGTTTTCTCTCAACACTCTCTGGTGAGATTCATACATGCTAACGCATAAATCTACAGTTCATTTTCAGCACTAGGTAGCATTTTCATCATGCATCTATCCTAGAGCTGAACTTCACAGAGAACGTTGAAGACACCGCACATTAGAAGTGGGGAGTCTGAGCAATGTCTATGAAGTTTGCAGGAGCTCATGAAGAAGTTTGCAAACCTGACCAGTTGGAGGACTTGGAGTTTCCAGAAAGCATTAGTGTTCTCCAACACACAGCAAAAAACACACAGGGTCTCCCGTTGCCCTGTTGCCTGTGGCTCAGTTTAGCTGGTTCTCTGCTCACGTTCTCTCATGGCTTCGAAGAACCTGTTAACCCTGCCTGAGGCCGCACCACATCTTCCAACCCGAGGGACGACCTCCCTCGAAACTCTCTCAGGTTGCCGAAGAACTCACTCCCTCGGGGCTGATGGGTTCATGAGAGGCTGCTTCTCCAAAGACAGCAACAGAGAAAGACAAAGAGTGACACTCAGGAGCTGATGACCAAGCAGGATTCTCATTTAATGAGACACAGTCGTGGGCATCACAGCCCCTGGGCATCTTTGCCATGTTCTGCTGCTCAGGGGTCATCTCGGGATCCTGAAAGTAAGGGAAGTCATGCCGAGAGCAGGGGAGTCCGTGAGGGCGTGAACCCGGGAGGCGAGGATCACAGGGACCACTTTAACATCTGTGCACACAGATGTGCACACAGATTTGACACAGATGTCACATTCAACAGGCCGTGTGGTCTGACCCCTGTGACTTCTGGAAGATAACGGCCTCTCCTTTACTGCTGCCACCTTTTCATAGCCAAGGACGAAATCGAACAAAATAAGACCCTCAAAAATATAATTTCCAGCTGTCACCTGGAGAAACAGTATGAATGTGGCCTAAATGACACAACTGGACTTTTTGATTTATGGGTCTCATACATCATTTGTTGGAATTGTATACAGACATTTTAAACTGAATTTTATGTTAGTTTCTGTATATAGAAATGTAAACTTCAATTGGTCAGGACTGTTCTTTTATATAAACTCTCATAAGCTTTATGTAGATTCTTTTGAATATTACTTAGGTCACACCTAGAAATGACATTTGTTTCTTCCTTTCCCATTTGTATAATTTTATATCCTTTTACTTACTGCTGTTGAGAATCTTTAGTACAAGATTGTTTGAAATTGGTGACGGTGGGTATTTTTGTCTTGCTTCACAGATTAAATAGAATGTTTCTGATTTCTCAGTAAACATTTATTAGATATCCTTCATCAGCTGAAAAATCATTTGTTTTCTCTAGTTTGCCAAGAATTGTTTTTCATAAATGTGCATTACCTTTATGAAATTATTTTTCTGTACCTGCTTACATAATGGATAATGATGATACCTTTTCTAATGTTGACCCAAACACTTATTCCTACATGAGCTCAAATTATCTAACTTACCTGTGAATTCATTTTGCTAATAATTCGTGAAGCTTGCTTTATCTATAGTCTCTCTGTCCTGTAGTTTTCTTTTCTGTTGTTACCAAGTTTACATTTGCTCATAAAATGAGACAGGACTGCCAAACTTGCCCTTTGGTTTTTATCTTTGGCCTTGGTAAGGTTTTAGATTGGAATTTGCTGTTTCCTGAGTGCTTTCTAAAGCCTGTAGGGATTGTATGGCCCTGGTATTTTTAGAATACTACTCCGATAGTGTATTTAATTTTGTGTCTGTTTTTGGCTCTTTGCATTTTCTAAGAATTTGTTTTCACTTGTTCAATAGAACTTATCTTCTTCATCTCTGCATATTTATAGTTATTCATTCTTAAAATCATTGAAGTTTGCCTTTTCTAATTTTTTCCTTTGATATCACCAGCAGCATGAAAGTTGGTCTTAGAAGACATAACTTTTAGCTTTGTTGATTCTCTGTTCTCTGTTTATTTGATGTTTCATTTATGTTTGCTCTTATATTAAGTATGCTTATTTTTATTTCTTTGACCTTGTATCGTCAGCTTGTTCATTGCTCAGGCTAAAGACCTACTCTACACAATTTAAGGCGAAGAGGTTTGTTCTTAGAGTTCATGGTTTCGGAGGGGACAGTGCGTGGTCTGCTGGGTTCCAAGGCAGAGACTGCAGGGTGGAAGGGCGCGGTGGAGTAAAGCTCTTCCCCCATGACAGTCAGGAAACAGTGTGGGAAAGGAGCATCCGGGGACCGAATATACCTTGTAGATCACACTCCGAGTGACCTCCTCCAGCCAAACACCACGTTCAGCCGCCAACTCACCCATGGATTAACCCCGTGATGAGTAGGGCCTGGCTGTGACCCAATCACTATGCGATTCTGGTTCTAAACCACAACAGCATCTCCAGAGCTTCTCCTTTGCCAGGTTTCCATACAAGAGTTGTAACCGTACAGTAGGTTTTGCTGTACCCTTTGTGATATATGATACAACCCATCTGCAACTGTTCTCTGGTCCTAGGCAGTTCCCATAGTGTCCATTAGAACATTCTTACTAATTTTCTTCTTCCAGTCTTCTATATCTAATCATTTTTGTTGCGTCACTGTTCCAGAGAGTTGTGTCATGGTCACGTTTGTGGATTACGGCTGCTGAGGAAGCAAGAAGACCGAGGAAAGAGTTCTTTTTTGTGATAGCTGCATTCCATGATAAGATCAGCCCAGGAGAACAAAGCCAGGTTCACCTTCAGCCTGCTGAGCTGCCCACGTTCCAGCTACTTTCCAGGGCCTAAGTGCTCACAGGCCACAGGTCATTACACCCTCCCTCTCACTGAATTTCTTAGGCCTTTTTCCAAATGCTGCCCACACACTGGGCCACTAAAGTTGTTGCTTTCTTTACCCACCCTGCCCAGGCTTTGTTCCTGCCAGGTGCCCCTTTTAGAATGTCCCTCCCCAGCCTCGCACATTTATCAAAACCCTCCAGGTCCCTAATGAGCCCTCCCTGACTCCTCCCTCCTCAAATAAATGGAGCACTTAGTTGGTTGAGAATTGTCCCATGACATCCGTGATATTTTTCACAAACATGCATTTTTCTCTCCTATTGGGTTATTAATGAACCCAAAGTCTTGAACTTAATTTTGGTTATTTTGCAGTCCCTCCACTAAGTAGGAAAGACTGAATATATTATGCCAAAATAATTTAGGAATTTTCATGTTCAAACACAGAAACTTTCATAACTATAACTTCACTAATTAAAAATCACTTTGAAAGTGTCTGTCTGCTTGAACATCATAAATGTTCTGGACAGAGCAAACTAATTATAGAATATGAATAGTTTCCATAAATACTGCTGACATTTTTATACCAATTGTTGTGTAATTGAAGACCCAGATGTTCTGGAGTTGTTGTACTGAAACAACGAATCAATTTGGTAATTCAGTTCACACCCATGACAATCTTTGTGACAAGTCAAATCATATTTCCTACTTAGCTGGCTTCATCCCCACTTTCTTCAACATAGTAACTTGAACTGGCCACAGGTAGAAACACCAAGAGAAGCTCACTGTGCGGATCAGGAAGAGAGTGCACTACTGATCATTTAAAAGTATCATTCACATTTGAAGTTTCGTTATTACACTTCTCCTTATTTTAGAAGCTCTTTCTGAATGCTTACCCATCTTGCATACCTGGCATAAGTCCTACTTGGTCTTGGTGTATAAATGTTTTTGTAAATTGTTGCTATACAAATTTTTAAATTTGTTTGTATATCTTTTAAGATAATGTGGTCCATGCACATGCACACTGAAACATTTCTGTATTTCAATCTCCTCATCTGTGAGTGGCTTTAATAACAGTAGTTATCAGCTTTAAGAGAATTCATATACAAAAATACCTTCTGAGCCATCCTTCCGCATGGTAAGTATTCAACTACTACTACTACTGTGTTAAATTGTGCTTGGAGACTGACTATAATTGCTTCTCATTTACATCATGAATCCATGTGTTTTTTCAAATAAATCCATAAAGCAATTTGAATTTAAAATATATACATGCACTAACTTTGGAATAAGTTAGCTTAAAACTCCTGCTAATTCCGGTGGGACCTTATGTTGGCACAGTAGTTCAGGTGTGTTCTGGGGCCCAGAAATGGGGTATTCCCAGTCCAGCGTTAGACAGTTTCTCTGCCAGCATCTACCTCCTATAGCAATTGCTGAAATGCTCTGATTTTGTAGTATAGGAACTCTTATATTTCCCATTTTATTTTTTTCTCTTTATCTTATGAACAAATGCATTGATTTCTTTCTTTCTTTTGGGGGTTTCTGGGAATTGAACTCAGGACCTCACGTTTGCCACAGAGGTGCTGTGCCACTGAGCTAAATCCGGGTCCCTTCGATCCCAGTATTCTAACCAACTGCCATTCTTCTGAATCTGTCACTCACTGACAGCAATGTGAATCTGGTAGGTTTTCTAAGTCCACACTGGCAGACCTTACAAGCTAAAATCTTGTTTTAGCACGGAGGTTCTAAATGTGTCTAGAGACAATAAATTCCTGGGTCAGATTTTGCGAGGCAAATAAACCCCAGAATAACTGGCAGTCTGATCCTCCCAAGAGCCTGAAAATCGGACACACCTTTAAATCCACTTACCTTGAAGCAGTGAGTGGGTGCTGTGCTCCCTTGAGTTTGCTCAGTCTTGTCACCTGAAAGTGTCCTCTTTCAGAAAGGCCGAAGTGTAGGCTTGCACTCAGATGGCGTTTGCGATTATCTCAGTTCACTAAACAGCAAGCCCGATTATTCTCCCAATTAAAGCAGCAGTGGGCGCCTATTTCTCAGCAAGACACATGGAGGGTCTTGAATGACCAAGATTTCATTTCTTTTTCAGAATATTTTATACGATTCAGTAATCAGCAAAATTGGTTCCTCTACAATGGGCCTCCTGTCATTAGTGCAAATTAGTGCAAGTTAAGTTCTATTGCTTTAAAAAAAAAAAGTGGTCTATTACCGTGAATAAATGTGCTTTATAACTTCTTCCTTCCTTGCTTTTTTTCATTTTTCTTTTTTGTTTTTTCTGTTGTTTTTTTTTTTTTTCCAAAGCCACCTGTTAATTTTTGGGAAGGCTTTCTTGCTTTTGTGCTGAGAATTAAGTCACTATTTCACAAAGTTCATCTTGTCCAGGAAGGAAGAAAAATTAATCTTTCATTAAATCTGTAAGACCAAAAATCATGCTTACCAAGAGGACTACAGACCTGGCAGACCCAGCAACGTAACCAAGGTAGGGGCTGAGGACGTGTGGCTCCCTCGAGAGGTTCAGGGCAGCACCGTGCATTCCTTAAGGGTTCTCAATCAGCACAGAGATGTCAATAGTCCTTCGGCAACTTGCTCACGCGTGGACGTGACTGTATTTGAAGTTAGCTCTCACATCTTGTGAAATGTAACGTATGCAGCCTGGGCAAGAGAAGTAACACAGCTCGAGCAGTGCCGGTGCTGTGAGTTCCATGGATCAAAAAGGGACAGAGATCCCGACTCAGAGGTCACCTTGGACCGCAGATGTGGGTCATGGCCAGCGGCTGTGAAGCATGGACACCAATGAGGGGGGACACGGGCCCTCTGTCTGAGAGTGTGGCTGAATCCCTAGGCCAATTATCTTCCTGGGCTTTTTGGTTTCTCTCAAGTCCATTTAGGTGACAGTGAGTATTCCCAAGAGGCTTCCAGGAGGCTACAAATGAGCTCACTACAAAATCAGGTTAAAATCAACCTTCCTGGTGGAATTCTCCTGGGAATGACCTGCATCAGTTCACATGAAGTTTGAAAGAATCGCCTGAAACCTGCAGCACGCTGGAGAAACTTTATCCATTGTCACCAGCTCGCCCTCTTTCTCCTCTTCCTCCTTCTTAAGGTCAGCAGGTTTGCAGGTGGATCTGGGGATCGACTACAGCCACACCCCTCCCTCTCGCCTGTTTTCATCTCTCACGGCCACCCTGCTCTTCACACCACTCTCAGGATATCAATCAGCTTTCGCCTCTCCTACTCCATGTGTGTCCTTGCATCTCACAGTTCAGTTTGCAAATGTCCCTTCGTGTTGCTTCCCATTGGAAGGACTGGCTGTCCCTATTTGTCCCCCTGGACCAGGTCATGGGTGGTCCAGCCTGTGATGGACTCCCCATCCTTGGTTCACGCAGCCTGGGAGAGGGATGCGCATGGGGTGGGTCCGGAGTCTTGATTTTCTTGGAGGCAGGAACTGGAGAGAGGCTCACCTGAGCCTGCATCGGAACCAGTGAGTCCCAAACTGGAAACGTGGACAGAAATCAGAATTAAGCTGAAGGCTGTATTACAGTTAACACAGCTCTGATAATGAGAAATAAATCCACCAATAGTTATGGAATTTCCACATGTGCAAAGGGCCCTAATTGAGATTCTCCATATTCAGTTATCCAAATCCATCAAGCATTTATTATATAATAAGAATAAACATGATTACTATTATTGTCATAAAAGTCAACATCTACTCTGTCTTACTATGTCCCGGGACTAAGTCTCTAACATGACGTCCGTGAGTAGATCCCACAGCCCTGAGTCAGGTAAGCAGATTCTCAAAATGCCTCCTCCCCTGTGCAACCCAGACGCCAAGGAATTTGAGCAGATACAAACCAGAAACAATGGTAAGACCACAGGGGTGCATGGGCTCAGCATCAGCTCTAGATGTCAATTTTATTGTCTGTACTCATACAGGAGGAAACCAGGACATAAAAGCAAAGAGATCCTCCTCAGCAGGTCACGGTGACAGACATTTGCAGTCAGCTGTTTGGTTTCAGAATCCGCACAGCCTGGCTTCCAAGCTTCACGGTTCAGAAGAAGTACACTTGCTCCAGAAGTAACCAGAGGTAAAGGAATGATGCACTCAGGAGGAACCATAACAGCTGGACTAGGAATGGTTGACGCATTGTTTCCATGCCCCAGGGCATTGAAGGTGGGAATGTTATTCAATCCCTACTTCAAGATTGACTTGAAAGTATTAAACTGTCACAGACTTTTCTCAGTGTCCCTATCCTGAAGCATGCACAGAATTTGAGTCATATCTTCACTGGGTCAGGGGTGCTTTTCATTGCATTGGAATTGTATGCATTTTCCCCCAAAATACTGAGCTTTCTTTTCACCTTGTAGTCTGAGCCCTTGATATCATATTGAAAATGCAGGAGGTGCCCTGCATGTGTTGTTGATTGGATGAGAGAATGAAGAGTTGATGTAACAAAGTATTTGCAGCAAAATAGGATGTTCTTATTTCCTTCAATCATTGTGGAAAGACAGTCAGATAAACCAAAAATAAGAAAATACACACATCATTAAAGTTTCACACTCACACTTTAGGAAAAGCAGAGCAAGCTTATTGATGAAAAAGATTATAAAAAACCATTCAGCCTCAAAATGCAGATATACAGTGGCACTAAAATTTCTATGAGAGATAGAACTGCTTTGGTTTTATTTTGAAGAATTGTATTAGTTTCCTTCTTCCTGAGTTCTCCTTCCCTTGGCCTGCATTCCCCTTTTCCTGTTCCCAACAGCATGCCCTTTGAGATGCCACTTCATTTATTTAGACTCTGTTCTAGTGGGTGAGTCATTTACCTAATGGAGCTGGCCTCTTGTTCAGAAAGCAAACATATAGAAAAGTAAACACAACTGAGCAGCCCGAGGAACCACGTCCAGTGGCCGCACCTGCCGTTTGGATCACTTTCCACCGGCGATTTGAAAAATATCTGGCAAATTTCTCTGTTTACCTTCTGAAGGTGGAGTAGAAAGAGCACTGTGACATGAGTTAGAGAATCTGGGTCACAGCCAGGGCTTTGATCTCCAGAGTCGCATGTACACTGGCCGGTCATTTTGCTCTTTAGACCTCAGGTTTCTTGTCTTTCAAGTAAGAAGTTTAGACCAAATTACCTCAAAAGGTCTTCTCCTCCTTTACAGTCTACATGCATTGTTGAATAAATATGCAAGACCCAGCCTGGGTAAGGCCTCCTGGAAGGCGCTACGCAGGATTGGAGGTGTAGACAACATCTTTCTGCCTAAAATGAACAGGACACTGACGCGGACTGAAAGAAACCTGAGAGAACGTATGTCAAACGCATCTCTACTTGAAGACTAACTGTTTACCTTAGGGTAGAAACCCTTTTCAAGAAATGATTGTCATTATTCCTGAAGAAACGGTGCCCATGCATTTACTTACACGCTTGCTGAACCCTCAATGACTTGGAAAGCTCTTCCAAGGACCACTAAACAGGAAAGCCTTAAGTGAGAGGACCATTTTTCCCTGGCATGGAGTTCTACTACTATACCAAGCCTTACACCATGAATCAACTTTCTAACCTCTTCCCCTTAATAGGTCAACAAGGTAACTAATTATTGACCCACCCATGAGCTTTCCAAATTCAGCCCTGGAACTTAGCTCCGAGGCCCACCTGCCCTGTGGTTGGAAGAGCTAAGGGCTCTCTAGATTCCATTTGTGCTTGACTTCAGTTTCTTTTCTTTCAAATGGGGTGTAAAACATTTTTACCAGACTTCTATTTGATCTTAATTTTAAAAAACAGAAACTAAGCTAACATAGCTAAGTTATGTTGTCTACATTGATAAACCCATGGCAATACTTTTTTCCCGAAAGCACTAGCTTGCACATTATTTTATTAATCTCTGAAATATTATTTTAATATATTCCCAAGTCAGAGTCTCTAAAAATGTTGTTTATGACCATTTCCAAATTATTTCTTTTTTCTGCTAAAAAAAAAACTTAAAAAGGTTACTAAACACTAAAATTCTAGTTCCTAAAAAGCTGGTTTATTCTACTAACCATCTGCACTAAACCAAGCATCAGATGTGTATCCACAAGACATTGTCACCCCAACATTTGGAGTAAGCATAAGTAGAGATCAAATCGGGGTAGGTGGTTAAAATCATTTTTAAAGGAAAGAAGAACAGTATTTTAGTAGCAACTTGGAGAAGAAGCAACATATAAAAATAAAATTTATACGAAGAATGTATGTGTGATAATTTACAAATGACTTAATAAAATTACATGTAATGTTAACACATTGAAAGAAAGTTTACTAATACAAATTCTACTTAAACCCAATTTTAGTGGCACTTGTCTGCTTTGGAAATTGAGGTCTCCAAGATTATTATCATGACACTATTCCTGCTCTACTCTTTGTCATAAATGAATCCTCTGGATTTCCCTGAGAAATTTATCTGGGTGTAATGGAATATCTTTGTGTATAGTGTATTTAAAATTAAGTAAAATAGGAAAATAAAATGTCAGAAAATAGGTAGCTGAGAAAATGCCCCTGGTATACATGTTCCATGTCCAAATCTATACAAAAACATTCATAATATTCTTATTGCAATCATTAAAATAATTTCTATTAGACATTCAGGAAATAATGCTATTTTACATGATATTCTACCATTTGCAATTTTAAAAATCTTCCTGAAAGGCACGTTAATATTATAATATCAACTTAAATGATTAATCAAGGGTTTTTTTGTGAGTAGAAAATGTATCTTTTTTGTTAGCAAAACTATACACAGTAAGTTTAACAATGCACTGGTAATGATTCTTGGTTGCTAGATTTGATTTTATCAAAATGCTTAGGTTTGTTCCACTTTCACAGTGGTAGAAGACAAAATTGAGTCCTTCATGCTGGGTTAGAAAAATAAATCTTACTCATGGCAGTGCTAGGAGGAGAAGAAATAAAATAGTTACCCGCAATCTCAGGAAGGAAGCAGTACTTTAGAGCAGTAGATCTGGGTCTAGAGCGCCTGGATTCACTTAGGAAGCTTTTAAAAATCCCATCCCACAGGCTGCAAGGCGTTTCTACCCAATCAGAACCTCGGGCATCAGTATTGGCTAAAGCTCAGAGGATTGAGCCTTATGGACAACAAACCGTGGTTATTATAAACAGGCAAGAGAAAACAGAAAGCTGCCCTCCGTCCCCCTCCCTGTCTTTTGCTTCCAGGGTATTGTATCGTCACAGAAAGTGTCTAACCACCTGGACGTTTGGGGCTTGGAACTTCTAGCCCATAACGTAAGGGATCCAGGAGGACTGATGTCAGCCTCCAAAAGGTTCCTCCAGTGAAGGCTGGATTGTCCCCAAGGTGATGAGTGGTGTCTGCCCCAAACCCCACAGCAGCAACACGGCCTCTCGGGGGCCACCCACTCAGTGCATGACGGCTCAGCACGGGTGCCTGGACGGGGTGGGGGTGATGTCACCCCTCCGTTCAGCCTGGGCCCTTGAAGGCCGCTCAGACAGCTTCCTGCCCATCCAACCACAAATTCTCACCTAAACATTGCCCTGAATTTCTTGAAAAAGGAAACACAGAGGTGAAAAGCTCTCTAAACTAGTGTCAAGGCAGAATTCTGACCAACTCAGATGCTACGGACCTATAAAATACTAAGTACAGATAAAACACGCCTTCTTTGCCACCCAGACTCTAAAGCTTGAGTCTAATTTATTTTCACGTGGGTACAATACAGTAACCTTTCAGTTTCTTTTCCACTTCACTCCCATCCTCTTCCTACACATTGCATCATGCATGCAGTCATGAAATGAATATTCTGATAACTGAGCAAAGATGATTCCAAAATACATAACTCCCCTCACAGGTCATCGCTTGAGTATTTCAGAAATAAGTTTGTAATCTCATCTCTTTAAAAGCATATTTGATAGTAAGGAATAAACAGCAGAGAGAAAAAGGAAAGACTAGTGTGGTATTATCCTATTTTCACCAAGCATCGGGGGAAACTGAGTCAGAACTGTTTAAGTAGGCACAGAGGACTGACAGCATGTTTTTCAAAACCTGAGCCCCATTTCAGCCATTCACAAAGTATCTAGTACTAATATCATGTGATAAGAAAAATCAACTGGAAACAGGCACTGAGAAACTCACTTATCGAGAAAGAGGGCCCAGTTCAGCAGCGGTTGCCGTACAGGTTCAGGCGAGGCCGTGGAGTTCTCCGAGCTTCGGTGTGCTCACAGTTCAGTGCTAACAATGCTCCGGGGACCCTGTGGCTTCACAGAATCGGAAAGGTGTGTGACTGAATTCCACTCGTTCAAAGGGCTGGCTGAGCACTCATAGGCGGGTCAATTAAACTTTCCGAGCACCGTATTTTTCATGTGAAATAGTCTCTAATGTAAAGAGTTGTTTTAAAAATCTAGTAACATAAACGAAATGCCCACTCGTCTGCTGGGAGCCCTCTCTGTGCTCTGTGATTGATCCTGATCACACACCTCATAACATCAGGAACTACTGCAAAGGTCAGTAATTGTAGGAGCAGACACGGAGCTCTGAGATCCTGAATGTGTTTCATGGATATTTATTGAGCCTTTCTGCATAGAAGTCACGCTGACAAAATAAAGGAACAAAAGTACCCGACATTACACTGTCCCAAGGCGGGGATCATTAGATGAGACAGGGGTCACATAGACCAGTCGCTATTTAACTGGGTAGTATGTTAGCTACTAAATGTCTAATGCTTCCCCAAATAAGTGTGTTAGGGTACTACAAAAGAAACATCAAGTTAGAACAATACAGAGACAGAGGGAAGAGGGGCCTTCGATCTGGACTTCGGCAGGATGGATGAGCTGAGGTGTGAATGAAGCTATCCAGGTGGGACAGATGTGAATCACTCCATAGTGTACACAAAACAGCAGACAGTTCCTTTAACT
Organism: Dolichotis patagonum; assembly: GCA_004027295.1. NCBI lineage: Eukaryota > Metazoa > Chordata > Mammalia > Rodentia > Caviidae > Dolichotis > Dolichotis patagonum. The sequence continues at coordinate 3,057 of PVJX010031898.1, read as the reverse complement.
GGACCAGAGATTTGACAGAATAAAAGTGATCAGCAGTAATTAGACAAGTCACCGGTTACTGTGAGTCACCCTAGCTTATGGGTTCAGTCAAAGACAAGCAGTACTTGAAAACTCAAAATACAGAAGCAGCCACTTGACTTTAAGAAATGCTGCCCCTTCAAAAATTGAAAGAGAAAGATGCCGGGTGGTTTGTTGAGTGTACTAACTTTCCCAACATCAAGTGAAATTGGTTTATTCGTTCCTTTTCAGAGTCCATGAATGTAATTCAAAGTGATGTTTACTGAGGGAAGTTCCACTAAGCATTTTCTGCACATTACTGTACCTCCTGAGCAGCTAATTCTATGCTAAGATGAATCAATTTAAAAGATTTGGAAGGATACCAGGATATATTCAAATGATTTTATGCCATACGACTCTGTGCCATATGTGATCAAACCTAATTAAACTGATTTGAAAATAAAAGATGTCCCTGTTTACTGACTGTGTGTATGTGACCTTCTGAACCTAAACATCCCAAATATTGGAAATGAAGTCATAAAAGCAGTTCAACTGTGCAAAGATTTAACATCTTTTTAAAGACAGAGTCCTGGGAGAAAGGGATTAACCATTCATATGGTCAGTGTAAACAGTCCCACTTTTGCACCCCACAGATGGAGGCTTTTAATCTGGGGAAGAGAAAGCAGAGAAGAATAAAAATGCATAGCTTAACATGCGCATTTGGACTATGTCTCCCAAAGCTGTCTCCCCTACTCGGTGTGAGCTCTGAGACTCACTATGACAGGAGAAAGAACACGCAAAATTCTCCTGGGTGTAAAATTTCTCATCTATATTACTTATTCTTAGGAGTCCTTGATGCTTGATATACGTTGTTAGTTTTGTAAAATCTCAACTAAATAAGATTGTCATATTACATTTTTCTCAATTTATAATAACTTTTGGGTTCCCCTAACACTTTATCTTGACAAAGCTATATTTAAAAGAAACTAGCTTTCTGATCTTCCAGAATAAGCCAACTATTGAATCACAATATTTGATGAAAAAAAGCAAGATCATAACTTTCTAAATTGGTCAGGCAAAGGTCTCTTTCTCACTGTAACAAGGATAATATTTTTTAAAACTTTACCTATCATGCTAATACTTAGTATTAACATTTAATCAACATGTTATAGAAAAAAGTATACTTGAAATGTAAAAATCATAGCACAACACAAGTCAGGTTTGCAGTTTGTGGGACTCCTCGTTGCTTGAAAACCAACAAAAGCAAACTTTTTATTTTTTCTAGACATCATGAAACAATTTGAGCCATGGTACACACATTAGTATCCTGTGCACTTTATATCAAAGAAATTTTTATGTATTACAAGAACATCATTTACAAAATCAGTATTTCACCTACAGTTTCAAAAGGGAATGAGTCATCATTCCATTCAAGGACAAAAACTTTTGAAGTCTATGAGATTGAAGCCAACTGAAAATGAAATTCGGGGCCTCCTGTTCCCAGGAGTGTTGTTCACCTGGTTGTCTTTCTCATATGGACTCTAGGCCTCTCATCCCCACTTTTTCTCTTGAGACAGGGTCTCTTTATGTAGCCCAGGCTGGCCTTGAACTCACTACGTAGCCCAGGCTGGCCCCGCACCCTCAGCGCTCCTCCTATCTCAGCTTTTGGAGTTCTGGGTTACGTGGTTGACTTTGAAAAACAATTAGTTCCTTTTCTATCTTTTATCATTGTACACTTGATTGAATCCCAAATAATATTCTACATGTGCTTTATATCCCTGGGGTCACAGAGACAGAAGAGAATATGCAGCCTCCAGCGTGGTCACAGGTAAACCACAGCCAGCTTCTCCTCCTTTCTAATGCACTCTCTTCTCTGTAAATTTCACCTCAGCCGTCACTCTCTCTATGGGACTGTCCCTAATTGCCACTCATCTAGCTGGACCAGTTCTCCTGGCCACTCTGTGTGCATCTCTAGTGATCCGACTTCACTAAACTCGTTGGGGATGCAAACTTTGCAATAAAATGAACATTTGCTACTGCTGAAGTCATCAAGACTTAATTATGAAAAGAAACAACACGAGTGGTTATCACACGGCCAGTGGGGCTGGGCACTGCAGTCACACCTTTACACAGACTTCCATTCTGTCCTCCTCCTGGTCTCAGGGGGGCTATACTAGTATCATCCTTAGTTCACAGATGAGGAACATGAAGCCTGCAAATGATTAGTAACTCACCCCAGCCGGCAGCCAGGAGCAAACAGAGAGAAGAACACGCCCAGCCTCCACCCCGACGGGGTTCTCCCTTCCCTAGGGCCTTAAGCTGTGCTTCAGACCAGGTCTCCCGTGAGACGCAAACTCAGAATTTATAAGGGAAGAAAACAACTCCATTTTCCCCTTCAAACAATGAATCCAGTTTTCTTATCAAATTTTTAGCTATCATACAATGGATTTTCAGCACAGCCCACTAATACTCACTCACATTAATGGAAATCAACATGGCAATTCAAATATCATGACCTGGTATTACAGTAAGTCAACAGTAAAGCACTTGAAGTAATTTGATTTAAACTCTAATATAGTCCTCAGAGATAGACAGTAATTCAAGATAATACACAGTAATCAATTAATTCATTTATATTTTCTACGTGAATAAAGCATTTTCCATTTGAAAATCAAGTTATCTTCCTTTTATTAGTACCTGTGTGCAGTACGTGTTTACATTCCTTGTATGGAGTTAGTGTGTGTGTGTGTGTGTGTGTGTGTGTGTGTGTATTTTATGGTCCTTTTGAGAAACACAGAAACATGAGAATGAGAAATTTTCACAGATTAAGGAAGTCCTGGATGCAGTGAATCCTCAAGGGCTTTGAGCCCACCTTCTCAGAGCCACATGGAAACAGGACAAGGTCCTGCAAAACTCTGAAAAACAACTAGTTCCTTTTCTTTCTTTTACCACTGTACGTGTGATTGAATCCCAACTACTGTTCTACACGTGGTTCATATCCTGGGGCTACGGAGACTGAAGACGAAATTCAGCCTCAAGCAATCATGGGGAAGAACTATC
>PVJX010031897.1:0-20844 GCA_004027295.1 Dolichotis patagonum | reverse complement strand
CATCCCAGTCCTTTTCTGGATTCTTTTTATTTTGAGACAGTGTCTCACTAAGTGGGCACAGGGAGAGGCCTTTTCTTGCCCATATGGCCAGGCTAGCAAGGGGCGGTCCCTGGTTTGCTTTCAGTCCTAACTACAGGTGATCGTCAGTGTGGCTGGACATCAGCTCGGTCTCTGGTTCTCTGTGTTACTCTGAGCAGAGGCTTGATGCATTTGTCTCTGCATTTTCTCATGTGTAAAAGGATAGAACCTGAGGGCTGCCTGCCGCCCTGGTAAGTGACTGTGGTCTGGCAAGCCACAGCTACCCCAGGGCGGGGAAACAAGAAGCAAGAGCATTTCCTGAGATCCGTGCCATGTTGGAACTTAGGGCACTGAGCCAACCAGCAACCAGCCTGCTGCCTACCGGGGCATGGGCTTAGAATCAAACATACCACACACACCCCCCTGCCCTGTTAACAATTGGGATCCAGGGATCAGGGTATCTCTTAGGAGGTGACCATATTTGGTACAGGAAGTTGGGGGAGTTTCCTTCTACTATCTCTGAAGACAGATATTTTTATCGCCATTTTGCTTTGTCCTGATTAATGGTGTTGCTCTATTCAATACTCTGTGTTCATGTGTTCTATAATGTGTATTTCTTTGATTTTGCTGTACCTAGTAGAAGAACAACTGTTGTGAAGACAACGAGATATACAATGTTGCCTATTACTGTTGTCCTGGTGACCTGCTGTGATGCTCTGTGCCAATTTCACTATACTGTCTCAATTGGCTTTATTACATCCTGTTTTTTTTGTAACTGTTTGCAGCCTCACTGTGTGTTCACTTTGTATGCCTTAATTTTGTAACATGAACAGCTATTTCTGGGAGGACAGTATGTGGTTTGTCAACTAGTGATTTATGGGGTTTTTTTTTTTTTTGAGGTTCTGTATTGTATTGTTTCTACCCTTTTTTCTGTATTGCTTTTTATTCTCTTTAAATAAAATTTTTAAAAAACTTCACACCTTTTGGTTCTTGTAACGAACTGCTTTTCTTTATGTTGCTTTTTTATTTTGTCAATTATTATATGTCATAATTAATTTTTCCAAGGGAATTGTAACTTGGTGAATGCAAAGACCACAGCCTTAATTTTCAAAATTGTGTGACCAGTTTTTGTGTTGACCCTTCGGCTTTTGGTCTTTGAACAAATTATGAAACATTTCTCAGCATGACATTTTTGTTTGTCAAGAAAGGAAAAGAAAAAGTGCCTCCTGTTGATAAAATAAAGTCTAATGAATTAATATCCACACCTCTAAAACAGGGGATTGGACCCCGGGGGCTCTTCCAGGCCCAGTTCTCCATGCCCAGCTTCTGCATCTCAATCAAGAGAGACAAGTATCTGAAGAGAGGTGGAGATTTCCTGAGGACAGGGGATTGTGCCTCGGGGGGTCTGTGGGGCCCAGTTCTACATACCCAGCTTCTTCATCTCAACTAAGAGAACCTGGAGTCTACAGAGAGGTGGAGGTTGCCTGGGGTGAGTTCCAGTGACCTGGGGAGAGTTGGAGACCTACATTCCAGCTTTTGAGTTCCTGGGGAGCTACTGGGACACTGGACTGGGTCCAGTGGATTGCGGGGCCTTAGTCAGCCATGCTCAGTGGCCTTGTTTCAGTCCAGGAGGCAGGAACCTTGCTCAGGGATTCTGGGCTCAATTGGGCTGGCCTGGGGATGGCTTGCAGGCAGCACTGCCAGCTGCAGAGTTCATATCCACACTCCTAGGACAGGGGATTGTACCCTGGGGGTTTCTCTGGCCCCAGTTCTCCACACCCTGCTTCTGCCTCTCGATTTAGGGGGCCAACTACCTGCAGAGGAGCTGAGACTGCTCCAGTAGCTGAGGGTGCAGGAGGAGATTTGCAACACACCCAGAGGAAGCTTTGTAACACCACTCAAACCAATGAAATAAAGAAAAATGACAAAAGGAAAGACCAAAAGGCAGGCTCGATCACCAGCCCATCCCAAGAAAGCCTGGGAGCCATGAACATAGAAGAAAATAGAAGCCATACACCTGAAATGACTGAAATGATATCAACTGAAATAAAGGAGCAACTAGGTGAAACTATGGAGAAATTGAAATTAGAAATAATTGCCCAGGTAAAAGAAGAAATGACAAAAGTAGTGAAAGAAATAGTGAACACATCTAGTGAAGACACAGCTAAAACATTAGAGGAACAAAGCAAACAGATAGAATCCCTGAATGAACACTATAAGAAGCAAACAGAATGCATAAAACAGATTCAAAGAGATATACAGGAAATCAAAAATGCTATTGAAAGCTGTCAAAACCACCTCAATGAAAGTTAAGATAGAATTTCAGACTTTGAAGATAAGATTGCACCTAGTGAACAAGAAAGGAAAGATCTTTTACAAATAACAAAGAACCAAGAAATAACCATTCAACAGCTAGAAAATGAAGCAAAGAAAAATAACATAAGATTAATAGGGATAAATGAAAAAGAAGGGGACAGCCAAAATGATATCAAGAGGATATTTACAGATGTAATAGCTCAAAACTTACCAAACATGAGAATGGAAACTGACATTTGGATTAGTTAAGCATAAAGAATTCCAAATACCCATAACCAAAACAAAACTACACCCAGACACATAACAATCACCATCCCAGAAATGCAACATAAGAACAGAATACTAAAAGCTCTTAGAGAGAAAAGACAGATCACCTATAAAGGAAAACCTATCAGAATCACAGCAGACTTCTCAACACAAACAATGAAGTCAAGAAGACCATGGAGTGAAGTATTTCAGATCCTAAAGAAAAACCACTTCCAACCCAGACTGATGTACCCTGCAAAACTGTCCTTCAAAATGGGTGGAGAAATAAGATACTTCCATGACAAAGAACAGCTGAAAAATTTCATGACCACAAAACCAACCCTACAAGGAATACTGAAAGACATTCTAGATACACATAGGATAAACCCGCCAAGCAAGGTAGACAATTAAATAGAATGGAAAGCTAAAGATACAAGAGCAGAAAGATAACATGTCAACAATAAACCAATATATAACGGTTATAACCATTAATGTAAATGGCCTCAACTCACCAATCAAAAGAAACAGACTGGCAGAATGGATTAAGAAATAACATCCAACCATATGCTATCTACAAGAAACCAATCTAACCCAAAAGGAAACCCATAGACCGAAAGTCAAAGATGGAAAACAATACTTCATGCAACAGGAAACCAAAAATAGTGGGGGTAGCTATTTTGTTTGCAAACAATGTGAACTTCAAACCAAGAATGATTCAAAGAGATAAAGTAGGTCACTACATACTAGTTAGGGGAAAACTTCAAGAGGAAGAGATAATAATCTTAAATATATATGCACCAAAATCCAGAGCACCCAGCTATACAAAGCAAATATTAACAGAAATGAAAAGTCAAATAAGCAATAACACAATTATAACAGGAGATTTTAACACACCATTGACATAGAGGGAAAGATCAACTAGACAGAAAATCAGCAAAGACATAACAGAACTGAATCATACCTGTGAACAAACAGACTTGATAGATGTATATAGAGTTTTCCATCCAACAACATCAGAATATACCTTCTTCTCAGCAGTACATGGGACATTCTCTAAAATAGACCATATACTAGCACACAGAACATAGTTAAGTAAATGAAAGAGAATTGAAATTATCCCATGCATGTTATAAGATCATAGTGCCAGGAAATTAGAAATTAATGATAAGAGCAACTTCAAAAACCTCACAAACACATGGAAACTGAGTAATGCACTCTTGAGCAATCAGTGGGTCACAGAAAAAATTAAAGAAGAAATTAAACATTATCTACAAGCAAATGAAAATACAAGCACAACATACCAGATTTTGTGGGATGGAATGAAAGCAGTCCTCAGAGGAAAATTTATTGCACTGAGTTCCCACATCAGGAAGACAGAACAAACACAAATAAACAACCTGAGGCTACACCTCAAACATCTAGAAAAAGAAGAGCAAGCCAAGCCCAAAGCCAAAAGAAGGGAGGAAATTATAAAGATTAGAGCAGAAATTAATGCAATAGAGACTAAGAAAACAGTACAAAGGATCAATGAATCAAAGAGTTGGTTCTTTGAAAGAATAAATAAAATTGATAAGCCCCTGGCCAACCTTATTAAAAAAAGGAAAGAGAAAACTCAAATTCATGCAATAAGGAATTAAGAAGGTGAAATTATCACAGACTCTGTGGAAATACAGAAGATCATCAACACCTATTTCAAAAACCTCTACTCTCATAGGTTTGATAACACTGAAGAAATAGACAGATTCCTACATACATATGAACTACCAAAGCTGGATAAGGAAGATGTAAAACTGCTGAATAACCCAATTTCTATTAATGAAATTGAAAATGTCATTAAGACCTTGCCAACAAAAAAGAGCCCAGGCCCAGATGGATTCACTGCAGAATTCTACAACAAATACAAAGAAGACTTAATGCCGACACTCCTCAAACTCTTCAATGAAATTGAAAGGGAAGCAATTCATCCTAAGTCATTCCTGGAAGCAAATATTACTCTAGTACCAAAACCAGAGAAAGACTCAACTAAAAAAGAGAACTATAGGCCAATCTCCCTAATGAACATAGATGCAAAAATTCTCAATAAAATATTGGCAAACAGGATGCAGCAAATCATCAAGAAGATTATACACCATGACCAAGTGGGATTTATCCCAGGAATGCAGGGATGGTTCAACATATGCAAAACAATAAATGTAATCCACCATATCAATAGAGCCAAAAGCAAGAACCACATGATCATCTCTATAGACGCAGAAAAGCTTTTGATAAGGTCCAACACTCATTCATGATAAGAACCTTACAGAGAATTGGAATAGAAGGTCTTTACCTCAATATGATAAAGGCCATTTATGACAAACCTACAGCCAGCATCATAGTAAATGGCCAAAACTGAAAGCCTTTACCTTAAAATCAGGTACAAGACAAGGATATCCCCTGTCACCACTTCTATTCAACATAGTACTGGAAATACTAGCCAGAGCAATTAGACAAGAGAGAGAAATAAAAGGATTAATGATAGGAAAAGAGGAAGTTAAATTATCATTATTTGCAGATGACATGATACTTTACATAGAAGACCCCCAAAACTCCATTGAAAAACTCCTAGATATAATAAATAAATTCAGCAATGTAGCTGGATACAAAGTCAATACTCAAAAAATCAATAGCATTCTTATACACTAACAACAAAAATACTGAAAGAAAGGTAAGAGAAGCCACACCCTTCACACTAGCATCCAAAAAACTGAAATACTTAGGAATTAATCTCATGAAAGAAGTAAAAGAGCTATACAGCAAAAATTACACTACCCTGAAAATAGAAATCGAAGAGGACCTCAGAAAATGGAAAGACATCCCCTGTTCATGGATAGGAAGAACAAACATTGTGAAAATGTCCATTCTTCCAAAATTATTATACAGATTCAATGCAATCCCAATCAAAATACCACTAATATACCTCATAGGGGATCTAGAGCAATCACTCCTAAAATCCATCTGGATTCAGAAGAGACCTAGAATAGCAAAGGCAATTCTAAGCAGCAAAGGCAAGGCAGGAGGCATCACAATCCCTGATTTGAAATTATACTACAAAGCTAACAGTAATAAAATCAACATGGTACTGGAATAAAAACAGACCTGAAGATCAATGGAATAGATTGGAAGATACAACCACAACCACAAACTCACTCAACCACTTTATCTTTGATAAAGCCAAACATGTTTGCTGGAAGAATGACAGTCTCTTCAACAAATGGTGCTGGAAAAATTGGCTATCCATATGCAGAGGACTAAAGCTAGACCTATGCCTATCACCATGTACTAAACTAAAATCTAAATGGATCAAAGATCTAAATATTAAAACAGAAACACTAAATCTGTTGCAAGACAAAGTAGGTAAAAACCTCGAAGATATAGGGGTAGATAGTGAATTCATGAACAAGAATCAAACTGCACAGGAAATACTTCCCAGAATCAATAACTGGGACCACATCTTATTAAAGAGTTTCTGTATGTTGGAAGAGATTTCCAGAAGAGTGAAAAGAAAACCCACAAATTGGGAAAAAATCTTCATGGATTATCCCTCAGACAAAGGACTTTTGTCTAGAACTTATAAAGAAAAAAAATCAGACCCACGAAATTCAAAGACCCAATCCAAAAATGGGCATCTGAAATGAATACACAGTTCTCAGATGAAGAAATACTAATGGCAAATAAATACATGAAAAATCATCATCATCATTAGTCATTAGAGAAATGCAAATTAAAACCACACTGAGATTCCATCTCACTCCAGAAAGAATGGCCAGGATAGAAAACACTACCAACAAGTGCTGGAGAGTCTGTGGGGAAAAAGTAACTCTTCTGCACTGTTTGTGGGAGTGTAGACTGCTGCAACCACTGTGGAGGTCAGTCTAGAGATTCCTCAAAAAGCTGGCTCTGGAGGTCCCATTTGACCCAGCCATCCCACTTCTAGGCATATTCCCAGAAGATCTGAAAACATCATACCACAGTGATATATGTGCACCCATGTTTATAGCAGCACAATTTGTAATAGCCAGATCTTGGAAACAACCTAAGTGCCCATCAACTGAGGAATGGATAAAAAAGTTGTGGCATTTTTATACAATGGAGTACTACTTAGCTATAAAGAATGATCACATTGAGATATTTATAAATAAATGGACATGACTTGAGACCATACTCATAAGCAAAATAAACCAGACTCACATGTGTAAATGCCATATAGTCTCCCTAGTATGAGAGTTGATGATAAGAGTATATAAGATTTTATGGTAAGCTTGAGTCCCCATCTCATAGCTTTGAAGCCTTTCAATGTTTTCATTCATCAGTTGGAATGGTTTATTCTGGGTTTTTTTTACTATATCATGCGTGATAGACACTGTTTTGAAGAAAACAAAACATTATGACAGCTATTGCTGATTTAATGTCATCCTTCTTAGAAATCTTACCATGCTTCTATTCTTCTACTACCATCAGTTCTATCTATCACATTGTGTCTTATTGGGATTTGAATATGTGTGATAATATAAACAAAACTTTTTATCAAAAATGAGATATTATAGTACCCATTAATCATTCTCTGTTATTCCATTCAGAATGCCCTATAATTCTTTCACTCTTTGAATGGTTTTATACTATTTTGTTATGTTTGGTATTATTGTATTTGGAACTATGCTTAACTATAGCAGAGAAAGAGATATTGTGATAGCTACTGTTAATGTCTGGTTGTTTTAATGTAAGGTACTGTGTTGCCTATGTTGTCCTGTTCTGATCTGTTCTGTTCTGCCCTCTTTTGTTTTATCCTCTTTAAAATAAAAAAAATTTTTAAAGTCTAATGAATTTATTAATCAGTGAGTGCACTGTGGTAAGCATTGTGCTTGGTGAACAAAAGATGAAAATTTTGGGGGCTTTACCAAAATTTCTATTAGAGACCCCAGGTGCTTACCCACTGTTTGTGTGCCAGAATCAGAGACAAGGTCAGATACAGAGGCAGTTCTTAAAGATGTGCTTTACACCCAACATTTATTTATACCTAACATTGAAATCTGCAGAAAGGGTATGCCCTGTTTCTATTTAGTAATTATCTGGTTCTCTCATAGTACTGTTGTAAATAATTAATTCAGTCAAGAATTGTGCAAGATTCAATAAATTAAGGTATAAATTAATATTTAATCATTTAGATATCACCTGGCAACATTATGTTTTAAAATATTAATTCCTTTCCATTCTTTACTATCCTTCACTATAGTTTGATGTTTTCATTATATTCATTTGCTGAACTAGTGAATAAATTTAGTTTCAATGTTTGAAAACAGTGAAGTGGAAGTTGATTTTCATAGATGATGTGATCATTTTAATATGATCACTGAAGATACTGAAGAACTTTAAAAACATAAACATACAGAATTTTTATCAGCAAAGGATCCAGAGGGTGATCCTGTGTAATAGCAGCAGAGTAACAAGAGGGAACTGATAACTCAAGCTTCCCTGTCACTTAGCTGTTTGACTTAGTGTGGATACTACACTGCTGAAAGTAAGACTTGAAGTGACTGTCCTTAAAATCACACTTGTCTCCTCTCTGGGTTGTCTCCGACATATGCAAACTAAACTTGAGTTATCTTGGAGAAATATTCTGACAGTCTTCACTGATTTCTTATTTTAATAGAGAGCCTAGATTTTTTAGCTGAGTTACAACAGAAAAAGCAATGTTTAAATATAAAAAAAGAAACACAACTTAAAATATGATGTATTCTGACAATTTTCAGGCAGTTGTAACAGGTCAATTTGCCATACATGGTATTTCCCTGAGATTTCCTTGTCAGGTTCTCTTGAGATCCTTCATGGAAATACAGATCACAAATTTCTTCTTTTTTATATCTTCTTGACTATTTCAAAGTCATGCAAAGTCAGTTCAAATTACTGTTCTAGTTTGAACTAACTTAGCAATTTCCAAGAATATATTACCCTACATAGATTTTGTAAAAGATTGAGCCTAAAGTTCCCAAGAAAAAGCAAACTTATAAATCTTCATTAAATTTATACTTTAACAATAGAATTTAAAACTATAATTCTTATTGATCTTCAGATAATGATTAACTAAGGGTTCTTACCTGAAATTTCACTTGTGCCCAATCCTTCACATGGTTGATTTCAATCTAAGATGTGAGCAGTGCTCCATAACTATGATAACTCAAAATCATTCAATAAATTCAGTGAATAAATACTGAGGTGAGAACTTACCTACATTCAAAGGAAAAGTGTCCAGTTTGTCTTTAGAGAAACTTTGAGGAACAGTTGTGCCTTAATATTTAAAAAAGGAAGAAATGGGTGTATTCATCATTTATGTTGCCAATTATTATTTGCCCCTCCTCGAATAGTGCCTACAGGGAAAATGAAAACCAAGATAGCACATGGCTCTTATTGATGCCCAAACAGCATTTCCTGGGAGATATTGAACATGCAGAAGTATACTCACTGCAGCATCTCCATGAATCTGGGAATCACCTTGGGATAATTTGTCCACAGTAGAGCAGAAAACTTTTAATTGTGCTCAAAGGTCTAAAAATAGTTACATCACACAAGTCATCTTTTTCACTGCACATACAGGGAGATGTACATGAGATCATCTTGCATTCTACTATGGAAACAGATATGAAAAACTTGATGACCTGAAAAGAGAGGACCTAATGCACATGAATCCAAAAAGTATATATATATATATATATATATATATATATATATATATATATATATATTTCCTACTATCTAATAAAACTTTTAATCATATTAACACTATCAAACTTTCCCTTTTGAAGTATTTGGCTCTTCATATTTCTGTCAACATTTTGCCTAAAAGAATCCATTATGAATGTCATCTCTATGATGAAACCTATCCTTATATCTTTTTCTTTTTTGTTTTATTTTTATTTAAATTAATTTTATTTTTAACTGATATATCAATATAAAAAGGAAGAGGAAAACAAAATAAAAAATGGAAACAAAGATTTTGTAGCTGAGGAAGAAGGGTTGAAGGAAGAGGAGGGGGTGGGGAAATAAAGAAGAATCAAGATATATTATGTGTAGGTACAACTTTTCTATGATGAATGTGATCACTATGTATATCACTTAAATTTAAAATTCAAATGAAATTCATTATTCATATTTATTCATATTTATGGAATGTCTCCATTCATGTAAATATTATGAAACTACACAAATATGTGGATATCGAATAGCGTACTCTTGAGTGGTCAGTGCATCTTTGAAGAAATCAAGGGAGAAATTTTTAAGCATTTAGAGTGAAACAAGAGAAACAAGATATCAGAATGTGTGGGACACAATGAAAGTAGTTCTAAGGTTGATGTTTACAGTTATTAATACCTACATTAGAATCACAGAGTAAGTAATGAGTAATAAATAATATACTAATAATATAGTAATGCATATAATAATATAGTGATGCATCTAAGTAATAATTTAGTAATACACCTAAAGGTTCTAGAAAAACAAGAACAAAGCAATCCAAATACTAGTAGGAGATAAGTAATAAAAATCAGCCAAAATTCATAAATATGAAACTTGCAAAATGGCACAAAAGATCAATAAGTCAAAGACTTTTTGGTGAAACATTCTGAAAGAAAGGAAGGAAGACCAAATTGCAAGAAAGAATGTGGTGACAGTGAGCAAACTTAGCATTCCTGATTTTATAGGAAATGCTTTTACTTTTTCCCCCTGCAAGAAAGAAATGAAAACAATCAAATTAAAACAGATACCACTGAAATCTATAATTATTATTAGAAATTATTTTAAAAGATTCTAAAAACTGAAAAAAAGGACTCAATGGAATTACTTCTGAATTTGCTCTGCCTTTAGGTAAGAGTCGATACCAATGTGCCACATAATTTTCCATGTATTTGGAAAAGGAAAAATGCTTTCAAACTCAGTGTTTGAAATCAGCATTACTTGATACCAAAGCCAGACACAGACTCAACCATAGAGAGAGGGCAAGAGAAGGGGGGCAGAGAGAGAGAGAGAGAGAGAGAGAGAGAGAGAGAGAGAGAGAGAGAGAGACTGGTACAGGCTAATATGCTTGATGAGTGTGCATGCAAAAGCCCTCTATGGGATTCTTACAAACAGATTACAATTCATTAAACTGTCATGCATCATAACCCAGCCAGCTTTATTCCAGAGATGCAAGGTGGTTCAACATATATGAAGCAGTACATAGAAGATGTCACATAAACAGACTCAAAGATAATAATCACAGAATTATTTCAACAGATGCATAAAAAGTTTTCAACAAAATCTGACATCCCTTCATGGTAAAATTTTTGATGAAAACAAATATAAAAGGTCTTACCTCAAATTCTTAAAAGTCATGTAAAACAATTGCACCGGCAATATCATACTGAAATGGGGAAAAACTAAAAGCATTTCCTATAAAATCAGGAATGATAAGTTTGCTCACTGTCACCACATCTGTTTAATACACTGCTTGAAATTCAGTGAACACAGGATACAAAATCACACAATTTTGTTTTTGTAGACTAAGATTGAACCTATCAAGAAAATAATCAAAAGCAATCTTGTAAGTTTCAAATACGACCAGACTCTCCCAGTCCCAACATGCCTGCCAGCAGAGGCACTGTTCTCTGTAGCAAACTCAGTTGCAAAATTGTCACCAGCAAATGAGGATGTCATGAATGACATGAGATAGCATGAGGAATTTTGGAGGTCCTGGAACTTCTGAGAACATGTGGAGATGGCTTTATCATGCTCTCTGCCTGCCTGCACCCAGGCACAATTGATTCCACTTCATGTTACATGTATGCAAACCTAGTGGTCTCCCTGTATATTACATATGTTACAGATAGTATCAAACATTTAAATTTCTAAGTATCAGCCTAACCAAGGAAGCAAATGTAAAACATAACAGACTGTGTGAAAATCACTTTGGAAACTTAATGAAAACTCACAAATGAAATTTCCCTAAGGTTTAGTGATTCTACTTCTAAGCACATGTCCAAAGGAATTGAAAGCAGGGTTTTGAAAGGTTATTTGTACAACAGCACAGGTATTGTTATTGCCACCCTTGAGTGGATACCAACAATAACCACATTCACACTGTTATGCAGCCATAATTGCAATCTTAAAAACTTTTTCAACATCACTAACTGAAAGTGTTTCCATTAAAATGCGAATGCGCCTCATCTCTAGTAACCTGATCTGCTTTTGGTGTCCACAAAGCTGATCTTAGCATTACCCCATACAAGTGGGATCATACAGTATCTGTGTTCCATTTATTCCTCTGAAGCTCATGTCCCCATGGTCTATCTGTGTTGAAGTTCACACATCCCTTGATGCACAATTGTGTTATTTCCACTCTTTGGTCACTGGAAATTATGCTCCTGAGAAAATATTGAGGCTTCCATGAACACGATATGTCTTTCCACTTACCTGTGTCCTCTTTAGTCTTTGTAAGCAATAATTTGTAGTTTTCCATGTACCATTTCTTATACCTGTTCAGTTAAGTTTACTGCTAAGTAATTTTTATGCTGCTATTGTTTATGAATTTTCAAACTGTTCCTTGAAGTTATTGAAACTCACTTGTTATCTTCACACAGAATTTGAATCCTAAAATTCTGCTTGAACTATTTAACTAGTTGTATGAAGTGTGTGTGTGTGTGTGTGTGTGTGTGTGTGTGTGCTCTGTATGTGTAGGTACCCTCATAGGTGTTTGGAATATTCAGCATTTTTATACATAAGGTTATGTGACTTATTGAAAGACACAAAATTAAGTTCTTTTTTTAATTTGAATAACTTCAATTTTTTCTTGCCTAATTAATTTTTGAGGCTAAAATTGCCCACACTATCCTGAGTGGAAATGTTAAATGCAAATATCTTTGTCTGGTTCATGATCTTTGGAGGAAACCATTTAGTTTTTGGTTATCAAATATGTTTGATGTGGGATTCTTTTACAGATGACATTATTTGAGTAAATTTCCATGTGCATTTAATTTTAGTTACATTTATCATGAATGTGGCCTGACTTTTTAAAAATTTTCTTTCTACACCAATTGAAAGTGTCATACACATTTTCTGCTTTATTTTATTAACAAGTACATTGAATTTTATGTCACAGTACATTGATTGTTTTTTCTGCTGCAGCCTTTTTGGGGCTGCAGGGGACTGGCAAGGGGCGATGGAGAGACGACTCTGGAGATCAGGCTGATGGCATGGATTCAATTTTATTACAGAAGTGTAGTAGTATATATAGGCTGAATAGGAAGGGTGGAAGTGAGCTCAGAGGAAGGGTAGGATGGAGCTTCAGGAAGGGTGGAAGTAGACTTAGGAAAGGCAGGGATGCACTGCAGGGTGGGCTCCAAGCAGAGCAGCCCTAGAAGGGATGCTCTACTCGGTGTGCCAAGGAGGAGAGTCTGAGCACACTCAGACTCCCTCTTCTGCCAGGGCAGCCAGCAAGACCTCAGGACCTCGACCTCCCATAGATTCTCCTTCTTTTTTTTATTAATGCCAATTGTATGGAGGCCATCATGGTTTGTTGAGAATGTAGGGTGTGGACCTGGGAGCATAACATCCGTAAGACATAAAAACCAATAAGTCCCAGTAATCCCAGGAGTCCCAGAGTGAGGAGATTAGAGGGTGAAAAGAAGCATTGTAGGTTATGTAAGAGGTCAGTGAGGATAGTATCAGTCAGTACCGGCATTTGGATGGAGTCAATCGTCTGTATTTGGTAGGTGAGCTGTAGAGACAAGTTCCAATAGGTGCTGTTGTATGGACCCAAAATCCAGTCACAAAGTGAAAGATGTGTAGCTGACAGGTTGGCAGGTTTTGGAGTAATGCAAAGCACCGCAGAAGCATAGTGTTGGTCACAGGCTATAGCAGCAACATGCCATAAGTCTTGTAACTCGGTGTCTAGCAGGTCGATCTGTTGCTGAAGGTTTAGTAAGGCCATGTGAGTGTAGGTATTTATCTGTTGCTGTACTCGAAAGGTTTCTGTAACAGAAGTAGAGAGGTTGTTGAGGGCAGCAGTGGTTAGTGTGGACTGGAATAGTGAGACCGCTGCTGCCGCTCCTGCGGTGGTTGCTATAATAAAAAGCTATGATGAGCGCTGTTATGGCAGATGCCCTGAAGTCTCACTTTTGGTGGACCTGCAAGGAAGTCAGACATTTGGAGAGGCAGACCAGGGGCCTGCCAGCTAGAGACATTTATGGGAACCCAGAGTACTGAGGGTGTACAAAGAATAAGCATGTAGGGGAGGGTAGCAAGTTAGCAAGCCAACAGGTATTATTTGAGATGCAATTAAAAACAGAGTCATTAGCAGTAGCAGGAAAGGGGCAGTGATGCAGGCATGAGAAGTAAAGGAAATGATAACATTGGTAGTAATGTTGTTATGTGAAGGAGGGATTAAAACCAGAGGGAGGCTGGTTTGGCACAGGGATTGTATGTTTGCTACCTCATCAAGGCTGCTGCTGCACATCTGTTGGGGATTACTTGATCCTGTGAAGCTGTTAAGAAAGGGGCAGGGTTAGAATATGTGAAGGTGCCATTTGTGAAAAGCGGGTTTCCCGTATTCATCAGTGGTGTCAACTCAAGGCAGCGAAAAGACCCACATAAATAATGTGCAGAGAAGTTTGTTCATCTCCCTGAAAAGGAAAGAGGGTGGTGGCCTATAAAGTTAGTCATTTAATCGGGTGACAGAAATGAAGAAGTGTAGAGGGAAGTAAAGTTATCATTTGTGTAAGGTTTGGAAGAGGGTCGGCAGGGTTGCCAGGAATTTCATGTAAATCAGCTGGGATCCTTTGTGGAAGGTCCCTGCAAGGGGAGAGAAAGGGAACAACAGTAAGCAGTTTAGGGTCTTTAAAGCAAGAGAAGATGTCAAGAGTAGCATTATCTGTAGATTTGCATTTACTCATAGTGAACCAGTGTGTAGCCTGCATGAACGGTTGGGGCCTTACAGTGTTTAAAGAGGGGAAGTCTGCTGAAACATGTGGAATGAGAGTGAGGCAGATGTTGTCCAAAGCATCGATGGGGTTGTCCAAAGCTTTGATGGGGTTAACCTGAAAAGTCAAGGGGTTAGGAATCTCAGGTGGAAGCATCCAGTCCATGAACAGTACCTGTTGTGGAGAGAAGTGAGGATCACAGGGCAAGCCAATGGTACAGCTAGACAGAAAGAAATGAGGGAAGGTGGGAGCATCAGATGTGACAATCAATAGGCCAGGTGGGTGGCAAACAGCAGCCCAGACAGTGACCTGTTGAGCCGCTGCAGAATTTAAGGTGAGAAGCGCACACATCATGAGGAAGAGCTTTGAGGGTGTATGTTCTTCACGGGGTAAAGCACGGTGTACCTGGTCACAGAAGCTTTTGATATCACCCCAGGTGACAGACAGAGGCTGATGAGGGTGGGGACGGCAGCAGTGGCATGTGATTTCCTTGGGCTAATGGGCCTGAGAGCCCGCTATGGGAGTGAATGTGCTGGATGTACCAAGGGTGCTTGCGATGTTGGAGAGTATCTTGTAGGGTTTTTAGTGCTTTGTCTAGTAAAGTACATTTTGTTTTTAAGATAGCATGAGGGATAACACAACAGGTTTGGACAACATAATGGCTATCAGAGAATATATTGGTGGAACAGTTTGGGAGGTGTTGTAAATACTTGAATGACAGCTAAGAGCTCTGCCAGTTGGACTGAATAAGAATGTTTGGTGACCCATATCTGGGGATTATTATAGTCATTAGGGTGATGTGTGATGCATACATATGCCATCTTGGATGCATCCATGAAAGCAACCCTCTATAGGGAATAGGTGTAGAAGATGGGAAGTGACAGGGTTTCATGAGAGGGAGCTGTAGGAGTCCCTGTAAGAGAGGGTCTGAGGGGTAGTGGTTTGAAAGTTGTCCAGGAAAGCCTAGGAGAAGAGCTTGAATATCATAATTGTTAAAAAGTTGAGCCTTTATTTGTTTTTGGGTAAGGGGGAGTATGATGGTATCAGGCTCAGAGCCATGATGTTGTATGGCTAACTTTTGTAATTGAGTTCCAATTTGGCAGACCACTGTGAGCATAGGGATAATCTTGGATAAAGAGGAATAGGTCAGGTGGGCCCACATGAGGGGGCCCTTTTGCCAGAGAACCCCTAGGGGCATGGTGGGAGCCACAAGTATGATGGCAGTTGGTGGGCTAGTGGGATCAAAGTGTTGGACTTGTGAGGCTTGAATGTGTTTCTCTATACAGTCAAGGATGGTATGTGCCTCAGGAGTCAGGACCCTAGGTGAGGCAGGGTCTGGGCTCCCTTGTAAAAGATCATATAAGGGATGTAATTTGTCTGAAGCAAGGGGCATAGCAGGCCAAAGCCAGTTAATAATCCCACATATTTTTTTTTGTGGTACCGGGGATTGAACTCACAACCTCACACTTGCAGGGCAGGCGCTTAAGCCACTGAGCTAAATCCCCAGCCCAATCCCACATAATTTTTGTAGTTCTGCCAACGTGTAAGAGTTTTGTCTGATGAGTTTAGGAGCTATTGGGGTAACCTGTTGTGAGATGCCATGACCTAAGAAAGTATATGGCGATTTAGTTTGGATTTTGTCTGAGGTGATCTGTAGGCCAATCATGTTTAGGTTCGTAATTAGTTGTTAGAGTCCTATTTGTAGGAGGTGCTGATCAGGGTGGGAAAGGAGATGTCATCCATGTAATGGATGCAGTGGTAGGCCTGTCTGAGGGACTTTATGGCTTGATCTACATACATTTGACAAATGGTTGGACTATTGATCATTCCCTAGGGGAGTACCTTCCAGTGGTACCTCTCAGAGGGTCCCTGATGATTTACTTTGGGGATGGAGAAGGCAACTTTGCATTGGTCTGCTTCATGTAAAGAGATGGAGAAGAAGCAGTCCTTTACATCTATTGTAGCTATATAATGATCCTGAGGGATAGCTGTAGGAGATGGCAATCCCAGCTGTAGCACTCCTATTTTTATAATATGTTTGTTAACCTCTCTAAGATCATGGAGTAGGCAAAATTTATTTTTGTCTTTTTTGTGTATCATAAATACTGGGGTGTTCCAGGGGCTGTTTGAAGGCTCTATATGTCCCTGTTGAAGTTATTCTTTAATTGATTAAGTGCCATTAATTTCTAGGACGTCAAGGGCCACTCTTCCACCCATACAGGCTCATTAGTGTCCCATTGTAACTGTATGGATTGCAGTTTTACCACCAGAGCAGTAGCCCCTATGGGGGGGGAGTGGCTCTGTGGTTAGTTTGACATTTAGTTGAGCAAGGATGTCTCTCCCCCAAAGGACTTGAGGGAGTCTCTTTAAAAAGAGGGGTTGGAAATGGCCAGAGCATCCCTCATTATCTCTCCATGATAGTAAAGTAGCTGTTTGGGTGGCAGGTTGATGACCAGTGGCCCCTTGGACTAGGGGTCCAGGAGCTAAAGGCCAGAATTGTGCATATCACAAACAGTAAGCAGGAGCGCTCAGCCCCAGAATCAACTAAGCCTGAGATTGTCATTTTCTCAACAGTCAAGGTAAGTAATGCCTTATTTTGAGTCATGGGTACAGTCCACAGGATCTGAGAAGACATTTTTATTTTCCTCTTTTGTGGTCAGGCTGAGGGTTGCCCCTTTGGGAGTTTAAAGGATTGCCATCTTTGTCTGTTTTGGATCTACAGTCTTTGGTCCAGTGATATCCTCTTTTACATTTATGGCATGGTGTAGGGGGCCTCGGTTTAGTAGTGCTGGTATGTTGTCCCTTTTGTGGGCAGTCTTTGGCAAAATGGCCAGGGGTTTTACATATGAAGCAGAGCAGTAGGCTGGCAGGGCCTATTTGTAGGTGAGCTGCCAAGGCAGCCGCTAGGGCTTGTGTGCCTTGGGCATTTACTTCTCTGCAAGCTAGGATCCATCTGTCAAGGTCTTCATTTTTAATGGGCACTATTAATGTCCTGCACGTGGGGGTAGCTCCTTCAAAAATCAACTCTTTAGCCAGAGCCTTAGAAGCTCCCTCATGTTGTACCTTTCATTTGTAGGATTCTAGAACTTTAGAAACAAAAGAGGCAAAGTCCTGCATTAGCTTGCTCATCAGAGTTACGGGGCCTGTATGACAGTGGCTAAAGGCTCTCAGGGCAGCCAGCCTTACCTGATCAAAATATTGAGGAGGACCTTGTGCCTGTAGGGCTGGAGAGGCATAAATGCCTTCTCCCACAAGGCATTCATAATTCAGTATCACATTGGCTCTAAGTTTTCTCTCCGCTTGTTGTTCACATTCATCCTTATAAATAGCCAGCCAGTCTAGGTATTGCTCACTACTAAAAATGGCTCTTGCTAGCTGTTTCCAGTCAGTGGGACAATTAAGTTCCCTACTGACTGTTTCAAGGAGTTGTTGGGCAAAAGGCCCTTGGATGCCATCCTCCTTGACTGCCTCCCAGAGGCACTTTAAGATGGTATGTTCGTGAGGATACCAGTGCAAAGGGCGAGCAGGATTCTGGTGTAAATTAACAGGAAATGCATAATTTACCTCTTTTTCCCATTCCCAATATTTTGCCTGATTATCCCGAGTAGGGCACAAGCCCTCATAATCATCATGCCATTCTGTAGTGGTAGACTGAGATTGAGATTTTCTATTTATATTTGTCGGACAGTAGGATTTCCATGGATCTTTAGGCTGTAATTGCCCATCATCGCCATAGGTGGCGCTGCCAGGTAGGCAGGCAGGTCCTCCTTGTCAAGTTCTGCTTTCATCATCTGACACAGCAGAGGTTCCGGCCTGTCAGCCCGTGGTGAACTCAGCCAGGTTGGGGACCCTTCTCTCAGCTCCATCTTTGGAACATTTAAGGGCTCGAGAGAAGGGTAGATTTTCAGTAGAATAGAGGCCCTCTCCTCCATTCAGTCTACCCAATCCCACTGACCCAGTGAAAGATTGCTCTCCAAGTTGCATGTAAGGGATGGACCCCCCCACACCCACTACAGCAGGGCAAGCGGTGGGATCTGCTAACAGCAGGAAGGCCTCTGCATCGACCCCAGTGATGCTGTTCAAGCCCATCAAACACGGATGGTAAGTAAAGCAGGTTGGAGCCCCAGGGGAAAGACTTTCCCCTCATGTTGCTCTGCCGCTTGGACTTGCTTTAGGAGCCCAGTCCAAGTCTGAGGGTCCCATAGGTAGGCAGTGCGGAGCCAGGGATTAAGGGGGAGAAGGATTTCCCAATACTGGGAAAGGGTGGAATAGGCAATTTTGCATTGCCTAGTCTGCAAGAGGGCAGCAAGAGCCTGTGTGTGTGAGTGCTGCTCCTTGCAAAACACGGGGCCCATGATGTGGGTGGGGGCCACTTACCTAGTCCGAGGAGGCACTAAAGCCCCATGTTGGGCACCACTTGCAGCCTTTTTGGGGCTTTGGGGGACTGGCAAGGGGCAACGGAGAGACGACTCCAGAGATCAGGCTAATGGCGTGGATCCTATTTTATTACAGAAGTGCAGGAGTATATATAGACTGAAGAGGGAGGGCAGAAGTGAGCTAAGCGAAGGGCAGGATTGAGCTTAGGGAAGGGCAGATGTGAGCTCAGGGAAGGCGGGAATGCACTGTGGGGCGGGCTCCAAGTGGGCGGCCCTGGCAGGGATGCTCTACTTGGTGTGCTGAGGAACAGGGAATCTGAGTATGCTCAGACTCTTCTGCCAGGGCGGCCAGCCAGACCTTAGGACCTCGACCTCCCACAGTCAAGGAAAACTTAAAACACCATACAAAATTATGTAAGGTACCTAAACACATTTTGTAGAGATCTGAGCCATAGCTTGTGGGAATTGTTGAGGCAGAAGGTCTTTCTAGAATTTAGGAAAAGAGCTTCTTTTTGAGCTGGGGCCATCAGGAGAATGCTGAGATGGGAAACACTCTTGGGAGGAAACCCTGATCTATTCCATAGGAAATGACACTCTGTCCCTGCTAGAGTTATTTCAGTGGTCCTGTTATACCCTGATTGATCTCAATCATCTCATATTAAGGATGGATAATGTGGCAGGGAGACTCCAAATGGCACAGACTGGATTAGGGATGTTCTCATAACTTGAGGTTTCTCCCAGGAACCATAGGAAATGAGGATATTTGAAATATTTAATGTGCATTTGGATGACAACTTATCTGAGCTCTTGAGCTTCCAAAGCAGTGAGATCTTTTTATCCTGGAGTGGCTTGATGGTCCACACCAAGTCCTTGAGTCTCACACATAAGATTCAGATCTAAGTTTTTATGATGATGAATCTATGGTCAGAAAATTCAGAGAAGTATTGTTCAGTGCTGTCCCTAGGTGTTTATTTCATAGGAAATACAATACAATGAGTAATTGTGATACACAATGTGATTCATAGACTCTGAAAAGGAATCTCAAAGCTGTTGCTGCTTCCTGGTCATATGTGAGGAAAAATGAAATCATATAATCCTTATGAATTGGTTGAGGCCAAACACATGACAAGAGGTGATTCTGGGCCAGGGGACCCTTGACTGCTATGATGAGGTAGTATGTGCACCTCATGAATTCACTGTAATGTGAAATTCTACAGTACTGTGTTGGTGAGGAAATTGGGTACAGTTCCAAGGCTATAGGAGCAGCTGCCTGGCAGAGAAGCAAGCATTGGAGTAACAAGGAAGCCTTTGCTTGCTGGCAACTCACCCCTCATTAACAAGAAGGATGAGGCAATCATCATCTTCATTTTAAACTGGAGATTATATTGCAAGTACATGAGTGGGAATGTCAGAAAAAACTCAAGTACATAAACAATACAGATGAGACACAAATCGATAGAACCTAGAATATTCCCCAGGGTGGAAATGAGACACAGCTTCTCATGTTGGTTCTTGAGAGTGCAATCAGGCTCTCAAACTTGAGACCCACCTCTTGTTGATGGAATCACGTTATTTTCCAGGAAATGAGTCACACTTTCTTCACCATTAGGGGATTTTGTTGAAGTGAGATCTTTTCTGCAAAGCATCTATGAGGAACTTTCTGCAACTTACTTGGAGCCAACAATGATGCAGGAGACCATACTGGTGGCCCACATGTGGTACATCTTTGGTTTAAAAAGGTAATACCCAGAGTCTCTTCAAGACTTGAGCTATTGCTGCCATCCTCCACAGGTAGGATTACATTTCCCATCAGCCCAATTCAGTTCAGTGGGCTACAAGTGCCTGTGTCACTCTAGCTTAATTTGGTGACATCATCACCTGATACAACCCTTGATAATACAATGTGA
>PVJX010031896.1:0-20844 GCA_004027295.1 Dolichotis patagonum | reverse complement strand
AGCCAGATCTTGGAAACAACCTAAGTGCCCATCAACTGAGGAATGGATAAAAAAGTTGTGGCATTTTTATACAATGGAGTACTACTCAGCTATAAAGAATGATCACATCGAGATATTTATAAATAAATGGACACGACTTGAGACCTTTCTCTTAAGTGAAATAAACCAAACTCACAAGGGTAAATACCATATAATCTCCTTAATATGAGATTTGATAAGAGTATATAAGACTTTATGGTAAGCATGAGGCCCCATCTCATAGCTTCAAAGTTTTAAATCATCAGTTGGAATGGTGTTATCCTGTTTTGTTTGACTATATCATACATGATGATATGAACAGCTGTTTTGAAGAAAACATTATGACAGCTATTGCTGATTTAATATTATCCTTCTTAGAAGTCCTACCATGCTTTTTTTTGTTCTATTACCATTGGTTCTATCTACCCTCATTGTGTCTCATTGGAATTTGAATATGTGTGATAATTCAAACAAATTTTTTTCTTTTTTATCAAAAATGAGATATTATAGTACCCATTGATCATTTTCTGTTATTTGGTTCAGAATGCCCTGGAATTCTTTCACTATATGCATGGCTTTATACTATTGTGTTATGTTTGGTATTATAGTAATTGAAACTATGCTCAACTTTAGCAGAGTAAGAGATATGGTGTTAGATACTGTTGATGTCCAGTTGACTTAATGTAAAGTACTGTGTTGCCTATGTTGTCCTCTTCTGATCTGCTCTGTACTGCCCCCTTTTGTTTTATTCTCTTTTAAATAAAAAAATATTAAAAAAAAAGAAATGAGAAGAATAGATAAGATCTTATTGTAATCATTTTTCCCTATTACATTGCTTTGAATCCTTATAATATTTTCATTCATTTGTTGCAATGGTTTTATTATGTTTTGTTTGATTTTATTATATCTGATGGTGTGAACAGGAACTTTGAAGAAAACAAGACATTATCATTGCCATTGCTGATTTTTTTCCATTTTATTTTAAGGAGAATGACAAAAGAGGTCAGTACAGAGCAGATTGGAACCTGACAACACAGGCAACATTATACTTAACATTAAGACAACTTGACATTAACAATAGCTATTACAATATTTCTTCCTCTGCTATAGTTGAGCATAGTTTCAAATACAATAATATCAAACATATCAAAAAAGTATAAAGCCATTCAAAGAGTGAAAGAATTACAGGGCTTTCTGAACCGAATAACACAGAATGATCAATGGATACTATAATATCTCATTTTCAATAAAAAATTTTGTTTATACTTTCACACATATTCAAATCCCAATAAGACACAATGTGATAGAACCAATGGAAATAGAAAAATAGATGCTTGATAGGACTTTTAAGAAGGACAGTATTAAATCAGCAGTAGCAGTCATAATGTTTTGTTCTCTTCAAAACAGCTGTTCATAGCATCATGTGTAATGAAGTAAAAAAAAAAAACAGGATAATACCATTCCAAATGATGAATGAAAACACTGAAAGACTTCAAAGCTATGAGATGGGGACTTATGATTACCATGAAATCTTATATACTCTTAACAACTCTCATACTAGGGAGACTATATGGTATTTAAACATGAGTTTGGTTTATTTCGCTTATGAGTATGGTCTCAAGTCACGTCCATTTCTTTATAAATATCTCAATATGATCATTATGTATAGCTGAATAGTACTCCATTGTATAGAAATACCACAGCTTTTTTATTCATTCCTCAGTTGATGGGCACTTAGGTTGTTTTCAAGATCTGGTGTGCTGCTATAAACATGGGTGCACATATATCACTGTAGTATGATGTTCTCAGATCTTCTGGGAATATGCCTAACAATGGAATAGCTGGGTCAAATGGGACCTCCAGACTCAGCTTTTTGAAGAATCTCCAGACTGACCTCCACAGTGGTTGCACCAGTCTACACTCCCAGCAACAGTGCAGAAGAGTTCCTTTTTCCCCACAGCCTATTTCAGCACTTGTTGGTAGATTTTTTTTTTTACCCTGGCCATTCTTTCTGGGGTGAGATGGAATCTCAGTGTGGTTTTAATTTGCATTTCTTTCATAACTAATGATGATGAACATTTTTTCATGTATTTATTTGCCATTTGTATTTCTTCATCTGAAAACTGTGTATCCATTTCAGATGCCCATTTTTGGATTGGGTCTTTGAATTTCTTGGGTCTGATTTTTTTAATTTTTTATAAGTTCTAGACAGAAGTCCTTTGTCTGAGGGACTGTCCATTAAGATTTTTTTCCCAATTTGTGGGTTTTCTTTTCACTCTGCTGGAAATCTCTTTTGACATGCAGAAACTCTTTAATAAGATGTAGTCCCAGTTATTGATTCTGGGAAGTATTTCCTTTGTAGTTTGATTCTTGTTCATGAGTTGTCTTCCTACCCCTATATCTTTGAGATTTTTACTCACTTTGTCTTCCAGCAGATTTAGTGTTTTTTTAATATTTAGATCTTTATTCCATTTAGATTTTAGTTTAGTACATGATGATAGGCATAGTTCTGGTTTTAGTCTTCTGCATATGGATAGCCAGTTTTTCCAGCATCATTTGTGAAAGAGACCGTCATTCTTCCAGCGAGCATGTTGGGCCCCTTTATCAAAGATAAGGTGGTTGAGTGAGTTTGTGGTTGTGGTTGTATCTTCCAATCTATTCCACTGATCTTCAGGTCTGTTTTTATTCCAGTACCATATTGATTTTATTACTGTAGCTCTGTAGTATAATTTCAAGTCAGGGATTGTGATGTCTCCTGCCTTGCCTTTGTTGCTTAGAATTGCCTTTTCTATTCTAGGTCTTTTCTGGTTCTAGATAAATTTTAGGAGTGATATCTCTAGATCTATGAGGTATGTTAGTGGTATTTTGGTTGGGATTGCATTGAATCTGTATAGTAATTTTGGGAGAATGGCCATTTTCACAAAGTTTGTTTTTGCTCTCCATGAACAGGGGATGTCTTTCCATTTTCTGAGGTCCTCTTTGATTTCCTTTTCAGGATATTATAATTTTCACTGTATAGGTCTTTTACTTCTTTCGTGAGATTAATTACTAAGTATTTCATTTTTTTTGGATGCTAGTGTGAGTGATGAGGCTTCTCTTGTTTCTCTCTCAGTACTTTTGTTGTTAGTGTATAGAAATGCTATCGATTTTTGAGTATTGAGTTTGTATCCAGCTACCCTGCTGAATTTATTTATTATATCTAGGAGTCTTTCAATAGAATTTTGTGGGTCTTCTATGTAAAGTATCATTTCATTTGCAAATAATGGTAATTGAACTTCATCTTTTCCTAACTTTATTCCTTTTCTCTTTCCTGTCTTATTGCTCTGGCTAGTATTTCTAGTACTATGTTGAATAGCAGCGGTGACAGCAGTGACTTGTCTTGTGCCTTATTTTAAAGTAAAGGCTTTCAGTTTTTGACCATTTAATATGATGATGGTTGTTGGTTTGTCATAGATGGCCTTTATCATATTGACATAAAGACCTTGTATTCCAATTATCTGTAAGGTTCTTATCATGAATGAGTGTTGGACCTTATCAAAAGCTTTTCTGCATCTATAGAGATGATCATGTGGTTCTTCCTTTTGGCTCTATTGGTATGGTGGATTACATTTATTGTTTTGCATATGTTGACCCATCCTTCCATTCCTGGGATGCGTCCCTCTAGGTCATGCTGTGTAGTCTTCTTGATGATTTGCTGCATCCTCTTTGCAATATATTATTGATAATTTTTTTCATCTATGTTCATTAGGGAGATTGGCCTATAGTTCTCTTTTTTAGTTGGGACTTCCTCAGGTTTTGGTACTGGAGTAATATTTGCTTGCAGGAATGACTTAGGAAGAATTGCTTCCCTTTCTATTTCACTGAAAAGTTTGAGAAGTGTCAGAAATAAGTCTTTGTATTTCTTTGTATTTCTTTTAGAATTCTGCAGTGAATCCATCTGGGCCTGGGCTCGTCTTTATTGGCAGGGACTTAATTACATTTTCAATTTCCGTAATAGAAATTGGGTTGTTCAGCATTTTTACATCTTCCTGATCCAACTTCAGTAGTTCATGTTTCTAGGAATCTGTCTATTTCTTCTGTGTTATCAAACCTATGAGAGTAGAAGTTTTCAAAGTAGGTGTTAATGATCTTCTGTATTTCGGCTGAGTCTGTAGTAATTTCATCTTTTTCATTCCTTATTGCATGAATTTGAGTTTTTTCTTTCCTTCTTTTAATAAGGTTGGCCAGAGGCTTATCAATTTTATTTATTCTTTCAAAGAACCAACTCTTTGATTCATTGATCCTTTGTACTGTTTTCTTAGTCTCTGTTGCATTAATTTCTGCTCTGATGTTTACAATTTCCTTCCTACTTCTAGCTTTGGTCTTGGCTTGTTCTTCTTTTTCTAGATGTTTGAGTTGTAGCATCAGGTTGTTTATTTGTGTTCGTTCTGTCTTCCTGATGTGGGAACTCCATGCAATAAATTTTCCACTTAGGACTGCTTTCATTGCATCCCACAAAATCCAGTAAATTGTATTTGTATTTCCATTTGCTTGTAGATATTGTTTAATTTTTTCTTTAATTTCCTCTGTGACCCACTGATGCTCAAGAGTGTATTACTCAGTTTCCATGTGTTTGTGAAGTTTTTGTAGTTACTTTTATCATTTATTTCTAGTTTCATGCACTATGATATTACAACATGCATGGGATAATTTCAGTTCTTTTGCATTTACTGAAATATATTCTGTGGGCTAGTATATGGCCTATTTTAGAGAATGTCCCATGTACTGCTGAAAAGAACGTATATTCTGATGTTGGATGGAGCACTCTGTATACATTTATCAAGTCCATTTGTTAACAGGTGTGATTCAGTTCTATTATGTCTTTGCTGATTTTCTGTCTAGTTGATCTGTCCCTTTGTATCAATGGTGTGTTAAAGTCTCCTGTTATAATTGTATTTTTGCTTATTTGATTTATTATTTCTGTTAGTATTTGCTTTATATAGCTGGGTGCTCTGGAATTTAGTGTATATATATTTAAGATTGTTATGTTTACCTCTTGAAATTTTTCCCTAACTAGTATGTAGTGACCTTCTTTATCTCTTTGGATCATTCTTGGTTTGAAATTCACATTGTCTGCAAACAGGATGGCTACTCCCCTTTTTTTTGTGGTTTCCTGTTGCATGAAGTATTGTTTTCCATCCTTTGACTTTCAGTCTATGAGTGTCCTTTTGCATTAGATGGGTTTCTTGTAGACAGCATATGGTTGGATGTTGTTTCTTGATCCATTCTGCCAGTCTTTTTCTTTTGATTGGTGTGTTGAGGTCATTTACATTAATGTAACTGTTATATATTGGTTTATTGTTGACATGTTCTTTCTGCTGTTGTGTCTTTAGCATTCCATTCCATTTAATTGTCTGTCTGGCTTAGCAGTTTTATCCCATGTATATCTAGAATGTCTTTCAGTATTCTTTGTAGGGTTGTTTTAGTGTTCATGAAGTTCTTCAGCTGTTCTTTGTCATGGAAGTCTCTTATTTCTCCATCCATTTTGAAGGACATTTTGCACCATATTTCAGTCTTGGTTGGAAGTGGTTTTCCTTTAGGATCTGAAATACTTCACTCCATGCTCTTCTTGACTTCATTGTTTGTGTTGAGAAGTCTGCTGTGATTCTGATAGGATTTCCTTTCTAGGTGATCTGTCTTTTCTCTCTAACAGCTTTTAGTATTCTGTTCTTATGATGGATTTCTGGGATGTTGATTATTGTGTCTGGGTGTAGTTTTATTTTGGTTATGACTGTTTGGAGTTCTATATGCTTCACTTATCCAAATGTCAGTTTCTCTTCTCATGTTTGGGAATTTTCAGTGATTTCTTCTGCAAATATTCTCTTGATATCATTTTGGCTGTCCCCTTCTTTTTCATTTATCCCTATTAATCTTATGTTATTTTTCTTTGCATCGTCTTGCAGGTGTTGAATTGTCATTTCCTGATTCTTTGTTATTTTTAAGAGATCTTTACATTCCTGTTCACTGGCTGCAATCTTATCTTCGAGGTCTGAAATTCTATCTTCACTTTTGTTGAGGTGGTTTTGGCAGCTTTCAATTGCAATTTTGATTTCCTGTATATCTCTTTGAATCTGCTTTATGCATTCTGTTTGTTTCTTATAGTGTTCATTCAGGGATTCTATCTGTTTGCTTTGTTCCTCTAATTTTTTAGCTGTGTTTTCACTAGATGTGTTCACTATTTCTTTCATTATTTTTATCATTTCTTCTTTTACCTGGGCAAGTACTTCTGATTTGAATTTCTCTGTAGCTTCCCCTAGTTGCATGTTTATTTCATTTGATATCATTTCAGACACTTCAGGTGTATGGCTTCTTTTTTCTTCTATGTACATGGCTCCTAAGCTTTCTTGGGGTGGGCTGCAGTTTTGAGCCTGCCTTTTGTCTTTCCTTTTGTCATTTTTCTATATTTCCTTGCCTTGAGCTCTGTTCCAAAGCTTCCTCTGGATGTGTGGTGAGTTACCTCCTGCACCCTCAGTTCCTGGAGCAGCGCTGGCTCACCCACAGGCTCTTGGCTCCCTAAATTGAAAGGTGGAACCTGGGCCTTGTGAACTGAGGCCCGCGGAATCTCAGACCATATTCCTGTGTCCAAAGGGGTGAGTATGATCTAAACCGCTGTGAGTGCTGGTTTTAAGCTCTCACCAGGCCAGCCCATACTGGGCTGTCAGGGCCCCAGCTTGGCCTCCACCACTGAACTGAGAGAAGGCCACTGAGCATGTTGCACTAGGGTGGTGGAGCTTCTGAGACTCGGTCCAGTGTACCCGGTAGCTATCCAGAAGCTCAATTGCCCGGTGCATAGGTCACCAACTCTCCACAAGCCTGCCTTGGGGCAGAAGGACTCATTTCACAGGGTCCTACCTCCCCTGAGCAGCCTCTTGGCTCCTTTAATTGTAAGGCGGATGCTGGGCCTGGGGAACTGGAGCACGTGGAAACTCAGGACACAGTCCTTTGTCCTAGGGAGTGGGGCGCCACTGCTGATTTGATATCTTCTTGCTTTGAAGTCCTACATGCTTTTTAAATTCTATTTTCATTGGTCTATCATGTTGTGTCTTGTTGGACTTTCATATGTGTGATAGCATAAACAAAGTTTTTATGGAAAATGAGGTATTATAGAAGCTATTGCTCAATTTCTGTTAGTTGGTTTTGAATGTCCTGTAATACCTTCATTCTTCTGAATGGTTTTTGTAATATTTTGTTATGTTTGATACTATTGTGTGTGAAAGGTTTGCCCAACTACTTCAAAGAAAGAGACATTATGGTAGGTGCTGTTAATATCCAGGTGTCTTGTTGTGAAGTACTGTGTTGTTTACATTGCTCTGTCCTGATTTGTTTTGTTCTGTACTCTTTTTAAAAATTTTATTTAAAGAGAAAAAAACAACCAAACAAAATAGAGAGAGGGTAGCAACAATACAGATTTCCAAAGGGGAAATAAAACAAAGAACAACAACCACAACAGAACAAAATAAAACAGAAACCCTAAGAAATTGCCACTTGATAAGTTACATAGTGTCTTCATTGGAAATAGTTGTTCAAGGTACAAAATTAAAGTGTAAAAAGTAGACATTCAAACAGTGAGACTGTTAAAAGTTCTGCTCAACATTCTAACAAAAACACTAGTATGATGATCTATCTTACACACTTAAACACATGTGCAGTTGTATCCTTTAGAGCACTTTCTTTTCCTCTCTTTTTTACAGTAGCAATTATGCATTTGGGGTTTTATTACTCCTACAGTTCTTATTACTTTTTACACTAAAGACACAATGTGAAATTTATAAATATGATTCTTATTTATTTCACTAAGAAGGATACTCTAAAGTTGTCTCCATTTACCTGTGCAGGCCTCAAGGTCATTTTTTAAAGCTGAGTAATATTCCATTGTGTAAAAATACTACATCTTTTTCATCCACTCTGTAGTTGAGGGGCAGTTGGTTGTTTCCAAGATTTATCTATTACCAATTGGGCTGCTATGACAATGGGTGCACATATATCACTGATAGGACATTTTCAGTATTTCTGAGAAAATACCCAGTAGGGTAATAGCTGGGTTGAATGGAGCTTCCAATCCTAGGCTTCTGAGAATACTCTATACTGATTTCCATAGTGGTTGCACCAGTCTGCACTCCCACCAACAGTGGACAGTGTTCCTTTTTCCCAGCAGCCTCACCAACATTTGTTATCAGTTGATTTCTTGATGGCAGCTATTCTTTCCAGTGTGAGATCATATCTCAGTGTGGTTTTAATTTGCATTTCTCGAATGACCAGTAATGGTGAACATTTCTTCATGTATTTGTTTGCCATTTATATATCTTCATATGAGAACTGTGTATTCATCTCAGATACCCATTTTTTGAAAGCGTCTTTTAATTTCGAGGGAGTTGATATTTTTCCATTCTTTATATGTTCTTGATATAAGTCCTTTGTCTGAGGGTTTTCTGGTTAAAATTCTTTCCCATTCTGTGAGTTTTCTTTTCACTCTTTTGGTATTTTCTTTTGAAGTACAGAAACATTTCAATAAGATCCCAGTTGTTGATTCTCTGAAGCATTTCCTGTGAAGTTTGCACTTTGTTCATGAATACTCTGCCTACCCTTATGTCTCCAAGATTTCTCCCTACTGTATCTTCCAGTAGATTTAGTGTTTCTGTTTTAATGTTTAGGTCTTTGATCCATTTAGACTTTACTTTTGTGCATGGTGATAGGCATGGATCTAGTTTCAGTCTTCTACATGTGGAGAGCCAATTTTTCCAACAGCATTTATTAAAGAGGCTATCTTTCCTCCAATGAACATATTTAGCCCCTTTGTCAAATATCAGGTTCATGAGTGTCTTTGTACCTATACTTGTATCTTCTAATCTGTTCCAGTGATCCTCAGGTCTATTTCTTTGCCAGTACCATGCTGATTTTATCACTGTGGCTTTGTAGTACAGTTTCAAGTCAAGAATTGAGATAACTCCTGCCTTGCCTTTATTGCCCAGAATTACCTTTGCTATTCTAGGTTTCTTCTGTTTTCAAATGAACTTTAGGAGTGCTTTCTCTAGATCTGTGAGGTATGTCAATGCCATTTTGATTGGGATTGTGTTAAATGTGTATAACAGTTTGGGTAGTATGGCCATTTTTACAGTGTTGGTTTTCGTAGCCAAGAGCATGGAACATCTTTCCATTTTCTAATATCCTCTTCAATCTCCTTTTTTAGTGTAGTATAATTTTCAGTATACACTTCTTTTACATTTTTAGTTAGGTTGATTCCTAAGTATTTCATTTTTTTAGATGTTATTGTGAAAGGTGATGTTTTCATAATTTCTCTCTCAGTGAGGTTCTTGTTTGCATATAGGAATGCTATTGATTTTTCAGTGTTGACTTTGTAGCCAGCTAATCTGCTGAATTTGTTTATTACCTCTAGTTATTTTTAATGGAGTTTTTTCGGTATTCTATATAGAGAATCATGTCATTTGCAAATAGTGATAATTTAACTTCTTCTTTTCCTGTCTTTATTCATTTTATTTCTTTCTCTTGCCTGATTTCCCTGGCTAGTGTTTCCAGAACTATATTGAATAGGAGTGGTGATAGTGGACATCCTTGTTTTGTGGCTGATTTAAAAGTGAAAGCTTTCAGTTTTTGTGCTTTTAGTATAATATTAACTGTTGATATGTCATAGATGGCCTTTATAAAGTTGAGGTAGACACCATGTATTCCGAGTTTCTGAAGGGTTTTTTCACGTACATGTGTTGAACCTTATCAATAGCTTTTTCTGCATCTATTGAGATGACCATGTAGTTTTTGTTTTTGGCTGTTTTGATATGGTGTATTACATTTATTGATTTGCATATGTTAAACCATCACTGCATCCCTGGACTAAACCTCACTTGGTCATGATGTAAAATGTTCTTAATGTTTTGCTGCATTCTCTTTGCTAGTATTTTATTGAGAATCTTTGTGTCTATGTTCTTTAGTGAGATTGGCCTATAGTTCTCCTTTTTGGTTGGGTCTTTGTCTGGTTTTGGTATCAGAGTAATACTTGCCTCCAGGAATGAATTAGGGAGGATTCATTTCTTTCAATTTCATTGAAGAGTTTAAGGAGTATTGGCATCAAGTCTTCTCTAAATTTCTTATAGAATTCCACTGTGAATCCAGCTGGACCTGGGCTTTCATTTGTTGGTAAGTTTTTTCATTATGTTTTCAATTTCAATAGCTGATATTGGGTTATTCAAAATTGCTATATCTCCTTGGCTGAGCTTTGGTAGTTCATATGTTTCCAGAAATCTGGGCATTTCCTCTGTGTTTTCCTCTCCATGTGAGTAGAGATTTTCAAAGTAGGTGTTCATGATCTTTTGAATTTCCATGGGATCTGTAGTAATTTTCCCCTTTTTTGTTCTTAATGCATGTATTTGGGTTTTTTCTTCCTTTTTCTTTCTTTTTCTTTCTATATATAAACCTCTAGAGGTTTGTCAATTTTGTTTATTCTCTAAAAAAAAAACCCAGCTGTTTGATCATTAATTCTTTGGTTTTTTAGTTTCAATTGCATTTTCTGTTATAATCCTTACAATTTGTCTCTTCTATAAGCTTTAGATTTAACTTGCTCTTTTTTTCTAAAAGCTTCAGATGCAACATTCGATTGCTTATTTGTGCTCATTCTGTTTTCTTGATATGACAATTTATTGCTATATATTTCCTTCTTAATACCACTTTGATTACATTCCATAGATTACAGTAGGTTGTGTCTGCATTTTCATTGAATTGTAGGTATTGCTTTATTTCTTCTTTAATTTCCTTTGTAGCCCACTGGTTGTTCAAAAGGTTGTTTAATTTCCATGTATTTATGACAGTTTTGAAATTTCTTTTACCATTAATTTCCAATTTCAGTGCACTATGGTCAGATAGTATGCATGGGACAATCTCTATACCTTTGCATTTACTAAAGAATGTTTTATGGGATAATATATGGTCTATTTTGGAGAATGTCACATAGGCAGCTGAGAAGAATGTGTATTCTTATATGATTGGGTGGAACACTCTGTAAACTTCTACTAAGTCCAATTGCTCACAGGTATGATTCAGTTCCATTATTTCTTTGCTGATTTTTTGTCTAGTTGATCTATCTTTTTGTGACAGTGGACTGTTAAGGTCCCCTGTAATAATTGTGTTCTTGTGTATTTGGTTTTTCATGTCCTTTAGTATCTGTTCTATATAGTTGGGTGCTCCTGTGTTTGGTGCATATATATTTATAATTGTTAGTTCTTCCTCTTCAATTTTTCCACTTGTGGGTATGTAGTGAACTTCTTTGTCTCTTTTAATCATCTTTGGTTTGAAGTTCACATTGTCTGCAAATAGAATAGTTACCTGTGCTTTTTTCTGGGTTCCTGTTGCATGGAACAGGAACCCAGGATGGAAAACCTTGTTTTCCATCCTTTGACTTGTAATCTATGAGTTTCTTTTTGAGTCAGGTGCATTTCTTGTATACAGCATATTGTAGGATCCTGTTTCTTGATCCATTCTGTCAACCTGTTTCTTTTGATATGTGAATTGAGCCTATTTATATTTATATATATCATTGATATATAGTGTCTTGACATTGACATGTTGTGTTACTGTTTTTAGTTTCCTGCTTTTATCCCTTGTTTACTTTCTTGTTCACCCTGGTGATTTCTGTCTCTTGTTGTTCTGGAGATTGTGGTCATTTTTATGTCTACCTAGGATGTCCCTCTGACTAAGGTTGGTTTGTTGTATATTAATTTCTTTAGTTGTTCTTTGTCATGGAAGTATCTTGTTTCTTCATTAAATTTGAAAGAAAGTTTTGCTGGGTATGTCAGTCTGAGTTTAAAATTGTTTGCTATTAGGGTTTGAAATACTTCACTCCAACCTTGTCTTAACCTGAAGGTTTGTGCTGTGAAGTCTGCTGTGATTCTAATGGGCTTTCCATGATAAGTGAGTTGTGTCTTTTCTCTAACAGCTTTTAGTATTCTGGCTTTTTTGCTGTATGTCTGAGATCTTAATTATATATGTCTTTGTGTAGGTTTATGTTGGTTAGACTGTGTGGTGTTCTATATGCCTCACTTATTTGCATATCCAATTTTTCTCCCGTGTTTCAGAAATTTTCTGCCATTATTTCTGTGAACAGCTTAGCTATACCCTTTGCATTGTCTCCTGTCTCCTTACTAATGCCTATTACTTTAACATTGTTTCTCCTGGCATCATTTTGTAGCTGTTGTATTGTCATTTCATGCTGCTTTGTTGTTTTTATAAGTTCTACCCTTTCAAGATGGCTATCTGTAATCCTTCCCTCAAGGTCCAAAATTCTATCCTCAGCTTCATTTAAATGGCTTTGCAGGCTTTCAATGCAGTTTTTTGTTTCTTGCATAAATCTTTCAATTTGTTTCATAGATTCTGCTTGTTTTCTGCATTGTTCATTCAAAATTTCAATCAATTTTCCATGCTTCTATAGTTTCTTATCTATTTCTTCTCTAGCTATGTTGAGCAGCTCATTTACTAAGGTTGTTACTTTTATCTTTACATAAGACATTATTTGTAATTTGAGTTCCTCTATAGCATCATGTATTTGTTTCTTTACTTAATTTGCTATCTTTTCAGAGATTTCTGGTGTATTAATTTTAGGGTCCTCTGTTTCATTATTGCCTGACTTGCCCCTGATGGAATAGATGTTTGGGATTGCATTTTGCCTTTTCCTTTAGTAATTTTCACCTTTTGGGTGAATTTCTTGTCTTTCTATTCCAACAGTCACAACTTTTTGCAGTGTGTGTTTCATGGTTCTACTGTGTGGTTGATGATTGTCAAATTGCTGGGTACCACTATGTAGAGGAGTTCCAGTCTCCTAAATTCCTCCTACCGTGCCTGTTGGGTGAGTGCTATATTCTTTTTGGGCTATCTTGCCCAGAAGTATTGATGTAGGGCAACTCTTAGTTCCTGCTATTGTTATATCTTCAGGTTATTGCAGGTCACCAGTCTCCCTGGCTACAGTGTTTGTGTCAGTTGAGGCCCTACTGTGTCACTGGGGGTCTCATAAGTTCTTTTAATTTCCTCTAAATTGATGTGGGATGATATTGGTGCACTCCTCAACCTGTCTGATGTTCTCTGTGTAGGGGAAGGGAATACTCACTCTCTTGCCAGGTTAGCTGAGGTCTTACACTTGGATGGAGTTTCACTTCCACTCCTACTTACCCACTGCAGACCTCTATTTTATGGGGAAACTCACCACACCGACTGAAGCCTGATGTGGTCTTTTGTCTGTTTGAGGGGTTCCTGAGCCTCTCATCAAGCCAGCATAGTAGTCCATTGTAGTCCAATGTTCCCAGTGGAAGGGCATGTCCAGCAGATGTGGTCCCAGCAGCTCAGGCCAGTGGCGGGCTTCCTAGATGTTCCTGGAGGAGGGGGGCCACTATTGGCTGTCCCAGGCACCTCAGGCCCTCTCCCACCGGTCTCTGCAATGTTCCCTGTGAGCCAGTGTTGGCCCTAGCACTCCTGAGCAGCCCTGGCTCTCAGTAGGTCCCAGCGATATTTCCAGTCCCAAACAGCTCAGGCCAAGCTGCTGGTCTCTATGAGCCTCCCTGCAGGTGAAGGGCAGGCCTATCAGGCCCAAACAGACCAGGCCACATTGTCTGCAAATAGAATAGTTACCCCTGCTTTTTTCTGGTTTCCTGTTGCATGGAATACTCTTTTCCATCCTTTGACTTTTAATCTGTGAGTTTCCTTTTGGGTCAGATGTGTTTCTGGTATACAGCATATTGTGGGATCATGCTTCTTGATCCATTCTGTCAATATATTTCTTTTGATAGTTGAATTGAGGCCATCTACATTTATGGATATCACTGACATGCACTGGCTGAACTTTGGCATGTTATGTTCCAATAGTTTGCTTTCTGCTTTTCCCCCTTATTTATTAGCTTCTCCTACCTGGTGGTTCCTTTCTGTTGTTCTGGGCATTGTGGTCATTTTTTTCTCTGTCTAGTATGTGTTTCAACACTCTTTCTAGGGTTGGTTTGATGGACATGAATTTCTTCATTTCTTCTTTGTCAAGGAATTATCTTGTTTCTCCATTAAATCTGAATGAAAGTTTTTGTGGGTACATCAGTCTGGGTTGAAAGTAATATTCTTTCAGGCCTTGAAATATCTCACTTCAAGCACATCTTGACTTGAGGGTTTGTGCTGAAAAGTCTGATGTGATTCTAATGGGCTTTCCTTGATAGGTGACTTTTGTTTTATCTCTAACAGCTTTTAGTATTCTGTTTTTATGTTGTATGTCTGAGATCTTAATTATTATGTGTCTGGGTGTAGATGTGTGTTGGCTTTGACTGTTTGGCAATCTATATGCCTCACTTATCTGAATATCAGATTTTTCCCCATGTTTGGGAAGTTTTCTCCTATTATTTCTGTGAATATTTTAGATATGTCATTTGTTTTGACTCCAGCTTCTTTACTAATGACTATTATTATGTTGTTGCTCTTGGCATCATCTTGAAGCTTCTGGATTGTCATTTCATGCTCCTTTGTTATTTTTAAAAGTTCTATCCTTTCATGATCACTAATTGTGATCCTATCCTCAAGGTTCAAAATCCTATCCTCAGATTCCTTTAAAGAGTTTTGTATGCTTTGAATAGAGTTTTTTATTTCTTGGATGTATCTTTCAGTTTGCTTAATGAATTCTGCTTGTTTTCTATATTGTTCATTCAAAGTTTCAATCAGTTTCCCATGTTCCTGTACTTTTTTCTCTATTTCTTCTTTAGCTGCGCTCAGCAACTCCTTTACTAAGACTGTTATTTCTATCTTTACTTCGGAGAGTACTGCTAATTTGATTTCCTCTATGGCCTCACGGAGTTGTTTTTTTATTTCATTTGCTATCTTTTTCAGAGATTTCCAGTGTGTTACTTTTGAAGTCCCCTATGTCAATGGCTCTTGTACTTGTTTCTGGTGGGCTGGATGTTTGAGACTGCATTTTACTTTTTCATTTTGCCATTTTCCTCTTTTGAGTTAGTTTTTGGTCCTTCAGACCTGCCAATATCAATAGTGTATATCTTGGTGTCCTACTGTAAGATTGATGTTTGTCCAGTTGCTGGGTCCCACAATGAACAGATTGGCCAGTCACCTGACTTCCTGCTGCAGGGCATGTTGGGTGATTCCTACATTCTTTCTGGGGGGACAAGCCCAGTAGTATTGATGTAGGTCAACTTTTAGTTCCTGCTAGTACTTTATCTTCAGGTTATTCTAGGTCATCAAATCTCCCTGTCTATTGTATTTGTGTGGGCTGAAACCCTACTGTGTCCCTAATGTGTGCCTGTGTGTCTCATAAGCCCTTTGGATTTTCTTCAAGTTGGAGGAGTCCTTCTTGGCACATTCCTCACTCTACTTGATGTTTCCTGTGTGTAGGAAGGGATCACCCTCACTCTTGTCAGACTCACCATGGTCTTACAGTTACTTGGAGGGAGCTTTACTACTGACCCTATTTACCCACTGTACACCTCTATTTCAGGGGCATACTCACCACACTGACTGGAGCCAACTGAGATCTTTTTCAGTGAGGTAGTCACTTAATCTCCCTTCAAGCTAGCACAATCTGCTGTAGCCCAAGATTCCTCTGGGCGCAGAGTTCCAAGTTTGCCCTGTGGGCTGGGATTTCACAGGAGCATGTGCAGTCAGAGGCCAGGGGTTAGTTTTGGGCCTTGCTCGCTGCTTGGAATTCCCTGGGCTTAGTCCTGTGAGGTCCGCTGGTCTCTTTGGTGCACCTTAGGGTGGTATCAGGTGCAGGGTTCAGGGTAAAATCTTACTGCCTGGGCTTGGAATTGCAAGTTTGCACTGTGCACACTGGGATTCCACAGGAGCATGGGCAGTCAGGACCCAGGGTGTGTTCCAGCTGCTTGGAGTTCGCTGAGCGTAGTCAGTGCACACTTTTAAAAAGTCCAATTGTTTCACTTCCTGGTCATGGTAGGATCCTTACCCCCAAATTGTGGTGAGAGAAAGGGAAAACTTTACTCAGGACTCTCCACCTGGAACTTTTTGTTTTTGCCTGCTTCAAAAGAGCCTTGAAGGACCAAGTCAGTGTTTGAATCTTCCCCAGTGATTGAATCACACTCAGTGACCTTCATACACAAATCTGAGATGACTCCATCCTGATGCTGGCCTTCCGCATGCCAAGCCCTAGCTAGGGCGAAGCCGGCACTGGGCCAAGGTTTCCTGGAGTCAAAAACCCAGAGGCCTCTGCTAAGCCAGAAATCCAGGGTGCTCAGAGCTGGAGCCCGTACTAGCTGGCCTGGGCACCTCCTCTTCCCTCCTCTCCTCTGCGCCTCCCTCTGTGCAAAAGATTTTTAATGAGATGAGATTTTGTTTTTGATTCTTTGTTATAGTTCATGTGGGATCAAGGTTTCATTCATGAATTCTTTGCCAAGACCTATGCCTGTAAGCATTTTGCCTATTATCTCTTCTGGCAATTCTAATGTTTTTGTTTTAATATTTATCTCTTTCATCTATTTTGCTTTTAATTTAATGCAAAATGGGAGACATCAGTCTAATTCATGTCCTTGGCATGTGGACAGAATTTTTCCCAATACCACTAATTAAAGAGACCATCTGTTTTCCAGTGTAGTTGTTTGGTCCTTTGAAAATGATAAGGTGGCATTGGACAGTCCAACAATTCTTCCACAGCATTGCAGTTCACTCTTCCATGTCCTTACACTGCCATCTCTGTTTCACTTTTGCAAGCATGTCTCTGTGCCAGTCTCTGTGCCAGCAAGTTCACCCTCTCAGTGAATGAGTACATGTCTAGTGCTGGAACTGTGCTTTCTGGTAGAGCACTTCTCTCGTACATAAAAGGCCCTGGATTCTCCTTGGAATAAGATAACTAAAAATGTTATATATTTTTCTCAACTACACAGGTAAAATTATCAAGAAGTGATTTTGAATTGAGTTGTTAAGCAAGCCTCAACACAAAAGATGATTAAAAATCATAGAAAGAAAGTCTTTCATTGAAACTAGATATCCAGTAAGAACTTCTCATTGGCTCTGGACTGCAAGATGCAGGCAGGTGTATACTCTGAGCAGGTGGCCTGAAGAATGGCTTCTCTGTTTACAACATACCCAATAGAAGTCTAGAATCATTGTGACAAGGGGCACAAAACTTGTGATCTCCCTTGGAGCAAATTGTCGTACACATGTACTTCATATTCTTCCATTTAGCTTCTGGATGATACCAATGTGACAAGGCTCAGTAATAGGAGAAAGCTATAACATTTAAGTAGGGGAGGTGTACATTTTGAGTGTATCCATACATGACCTGTTGCTCATCCTAAAACTAAAAACTTTGAATTTCTATTTTCAATGAATTTTTTTTTAAAAAAGATGTAGGCAACATATAGGGATGCTGTTTAAAATGAATACTGACAGTGAATATTTTTTTCTCTTAATATTTTTAATTTTAAGGAGAATAATACCTTGAAAAATAAAGCAAAATAAAGACAATAAAAACAAAAGAGTGTGATACAGAGTTTCAAAACAAGATAATAGGA
Organism: Dolichotis patagonum; assembly: GCA_004027295.1. NCBI lineage: Eukaryota > Metazoa > Chordata > Mammalia > Rodentia > Caviidae > Dolichotis > Dolichotis patagonum. Next base: position 3,286 of record PVJX010031896.1, on the reverse strand, counting down.
AATAAAAATGGCTACTCTAATGCCTCTTGTTGTTTTTAAAATAGTTGCCCATACTATAAACATAGGAAAATCAAACAAAAAAGAACAGAATACAACCAATAAAAACAAAACAATGAACATAGCACAGCACTTCAAAACCAAATAGCTACTATAATATATTTATCTTTGAAATAACTGGCCATGCCATCAGGTATAACAAAATCAAACAAGACAAAACAATGAAAATGATACATGACTTTAACACAAGGTAGCAGGGAATTAACAATGTCTCTCATTTTCCAAAGGAGACCCCCATAGATGTTATGCTGTATATTGTTATCATCTAAATAGATGATCAGCTTTAGGTTGGCAAAGTCAATGAAACACTAAAGAGCAAAAGCATTAAGTTGTACTTTATTTCAACAGCTATCATCTCAGCCTGTGGTTCTCCAGCTCAGCTGGTCACTCATGGTCAGGGAGGACTTTGGCTCTTGTTTCTCAGCCCATACACTGGGAGGGGCTGGCATCTGAGTCCTCCCTCCCACCCATCCATGGCACCGACTTGCAGGAAGTGTCTGGATTCTTTTTATCCTCCCTGTGGCCAGTGAGTGGCAGCAACTAACAGGAAGCAGCTGGTGTCTGCTTGTCCTCTCTGCATTCCATGCATGATGCCAACTCACAGGAAGCATCTGGATTCTTGTTTTACTCCCTGCAGCCTGAAGATGGCACTAACAGGGAAGAAATGGCATCTGGTTGTCCTCCCCACGGCCTTCACATGCCACTGAAGTACAGGAAGCTTCTGGCTTCTTGTCCTCCTCCCTGAAACTCATGAATGACACCAACTAAAAGGACAGTGCTGGTGTTTGGTTGTTCTTTCTGTGGCCCATGCATAGCACTGACTCACAGGTAGTATCTTGCTTTTTGTTCTCCTCCCTTTGGCTCATGAATGGCACCAGCTAACAGGAAGGGGCTGGCATCTGTTTGCCCTTCCCACAGCCCATGCATGGTACTGACTCACAGGAAGTGTCTGGATTTTGTCCTCTTCACTGAGGCCCTTGAATGGCACTAACTAACAGGAGAGAGATGATGTCTGGCTGTCCTCTCCATGGCTTGTGCATGAAACTGATGGCCTAGGAATTGTCTGGCTTTTTGTTCTACTCTTGGCAGCCTTTGAATGCCTCATAGAGGTTATTTTTTGCATTGGTATTATTTTTGTGTTTTTGAAATGAAAAAAGATGACAAAGTTAAAGACAAAGACACATTCCTAGATTCTCAGAACTCACAAAGTCTGAGATACAATGATTTCAGACTTGAGCACAGGGAATTCATTGACTTAGTGAGACCCTGCCTCAAATTAAATGACCTATTAGATCTTGGAGACTTACCTCAGTGTGATACCCATGCTTCCAACTCCAGTACTGAAAAGACAAATGATTACTTTAAAGCCCTGCAATGCAGTGCTTCTTGTGTTCTTAAGGATTTCTCCTTTACCTTTGTCTTAAGTGTGTTTCACTTTCCAATATTCCACATCTTTAGAGATTTTGAAGTGGCTGTGAGCTTCCTGAATTTTGATGGTGCCAGGTGTGTAACTTCCATGGAGCTGAAGCTTAGGCACCTCAATTTCCAGGATGCTGCTGGGACAGAAGCATCTCAGAGATGCCATATTATTTTTAGTGTCCAAGGCTTTTCATTTTCCTGCCACAGCATTCACCTCCTGCTTTTTCATTGGTATTTACCCTTCATATAGATATCATTTCTGCAATAAAAATATTTAATCATATATTAATGTGTGCATTAATTTTAGTTCTTTGACACAGGAATATTTATAAAACCCATCACAAATATAATCTCCTTCATTCTTCCATTTCCTGTCTAAACTGGCATCAATTCCTCTCTGCAGGAAGAATCTAGTAAGGGCCTCCAGGAATCTAAGTTGTGTAGTTTGCTTTAAATATAAAATCAAAGGCAGTACAGGATCCAGCTATTGCAAGAAGATTTTAAATTTTCTAAGCATTAATTTTTTTCTCAGATGTTTATTAAAATCTTTCTGTAGAAAAATATATCACAGACTGTATGTTTAACATACCAATGATTTGTGTTACATTTTTGGAAGTTATGAAGATTAAGAAGGTATCTCTATTGTACTTTATGACTTGTGGTCATTTCAAAATACCCTCATGTGAAAGAAGGATGAAACTCTGCTTTGTTGTCTTCTAGGGATTAGTTTCATTCATAGGACATGCACCTTTATGACCTAAACTAGTTATCAAATACGAGCTAGCTTGTAAACCACAGCCTTCTAAAGGCACCATGTCAAGCTTTAGTGTTTTAGCATATGAATTTGGTGCAAAACAAAAGCATTCAGTTTATAAGTGGGTATTATTCTACATTTGAGAACAATTAAGAATTGTGTCTCTTCGCTAATCTCTATGTTCTTTTGCAGGCCTATACCTAGAGGTTACCAGAATGTTCTTGCTTTCCTTTTTGCTCTTGAGGAGATAAACAGGAATCCCCAACATTTACACAATGTAACTGTGGGCTATGAGTCTCATAACTCCCTGCACAATCATGGGAATACAGTGCAGAATATCTTCATTTTGCACACAGGACAGGATGTGTTCCCTAACTGCACCTGTGGGAGAGACAGCAAGTCTGTAGCATTACTAACAGGAATGTTCTGGGCAACAGTTGCTCAATCTGGACCACAGCTGGAGCTCTACAAGTTTCCTCAAGTGAGGTGGTATGGGTGCTCTGAGGTTGTGTGTGTTTTGTTTCCTGACTCAGTTTGCTACAGAGAGTAGAAAGAGGAGACTGGCTTTAGCTATAATTTTCAAACTGTAAGGTCATAAAAAATTGATGGAGTACTCTAATTTTTTCATCTGTATCAGGAACAAGGAAGAAGGGAAAGAAAGTAAGTTTTCATAAAGTCAGAGTTTGTTCAGTTATTCAAAAAATAAAGCTCTGAAAAAATGACATGATTCCACAGATAATAGTACAGATATCTCCTTCTTCTTAATACCTTTCATGTGTACAATATTGTTTTGCGCTTCACACCCAGGAAGTCTCCCAGAAAGCAGCATCTCAGGCTGTCCGTTTGGGACCCGAAAGTCCCGAACCGTACAGTGGCCTGAGCTGTTTGGATTGAAAGTCTGCGTGGACCTGCATCTCGGCAGGACTCTTTGGGGCTGTTAGGCCCACCCTTCATCTGCAGGGAACTGCCTGGAGATCGGCATCTGGGCCAGGTGTGTTTGGGCCCGTAGCCCCGCCCTTCACGCCCAGGAAGTCTCCCAGAAAGCAGCATCTCAGG
>PVJX010031895.1:0-20833 GCA_004027295.1 Dolichotis patagonum | reverse complement strand
CTAGGTGAATTGAAGGCACTACCCTTGCATTCAGGAGCATGTTGGTTAATGAGGGAAATAAGAAAACTGACAGTTAGTATTTTGTACATGTATATATTACCATCAATAAAAATCAAGGAAATGTAGAAACTCTCCATAAAAATTTTTTTAAATTTTATTTAATGAGAAGAAAGAAAAAAATAAAACAAACAAAACAGAAGAGGGGGTAGCAACAATACAGAATTCGAGTGAAAAAATGAAAAGAACAACAACAAAAAAAAACCTAAGAGATTATTGCTTGAAAAATTACATACTGATTTCTTAGAAATAGTTGTTCAAATTATAAAGTTAAAACATGTAAAGTAGACATTCAAACAGTGAGTCTGTTAACAGTTCTGTTCCACGATCTGACAAAAAAAACAGCAATATGGTCATCCATCTTACCCATGCAAATATACATGCAATTATATCAAAAGGGTAAAATTAAACACAACAAAACAGAACAAAGCGGATCAAAAGAAAGCAATGTAAAGGGACATAAATTCCAAAACTAGACAATCGGAGATATTCACTCTCTATCATATTTGACTCTTGTTTTCTTCCTAATAGTTGTCCATATTGTCACATACAGGGAATTCACATGAAACAACGTAGTATGGAATTGATCTGAGCAGGACGAGGAGGGCGTTTCAGGTCTTCAAGACCAGAAAATAGGGAAGCCAAGAATGGCTGTCATAGTGTCTCTCATTCTCCCAGAAACAGCTGTCCATACCTTCATGTGTGTTGAACTTAAACAAAACAAAACAAGCTAAAATCACTTTGAACAAAGAATGATAATTTTGCTGGATTACACATCATGACATTATGGAATCAGCACTGGGTACTGTAGTGTCTCTTTTTCTTCAAAGTAGTTGTTCATTTCAGCATGTGTTATATAGTTGGTTCTTGTAAACTGTTTATAAACTCTACACATGCATGAGTCTCTAAATGTATATCTATGCTTTCTGTATTAGAGGTAAAGACAAAACAAAGCAAGATAAAACAATTCCTAGAAAAGCATGAAGCAAAAAAGTCATATATAACCGTAATACAAGGTTACCATGATGTCTCAGCAGTATATAACAACATTAATAAAAACAAAGCATTGGAGACATTATAAGACTTCAAAAGCAAGTAACAATCAAACCAGAGTGGGTATCTTAGTGAATCTTGTCATCTTTAGTGTAGTTGTCTATACTCTTAGACTTGATGCTATCAATCATAACAGATTTAAATAAAATCAGTCAATATAAAGTAGCAATCTAACAACCCAGATTCAAATAAGATCAGTCATAATAAGACAGTATAAGTTATAAAGGGCTTCAGATTAAGTTGATAGGAAATTAGGGATGACTACTATAATATGTTCTCTTATTTTTGGGATAGCTGACCATGTCCTCAAGTCTAGCGTAAGTAGACAAACTGGAACAGCACGTAATCCATTCAAGCAGAGTAATGAGAATAATGTAAATTTTAAATCTTGTTACCCAATTAACAATATCCTCTGCCTTCCTTTTTTAGACAATTCCTCCCCTTTCACTCCCATAAGGTGCACTTCTTGTTTTGGGTCCCACTGCCTCCCTATATAGAGCATCTCAATGGACCCTATCTCCTGATCTACTCTGCCTGTGTTTCTCTCTGTTAATATTTCAAGGCCATCTATACTACAGATTACAGCCAATCTTCTGCCTTATTTCTGCTATTCTGTTTTTCTGCCATTGGTTGTTTATTTTTCTGTTCCACTCCATTGTCTGCCCCGTTCACTGAGGCCTCTCTGCCATTGTTCCTGAAATGCTCTCTTGTTCTCTTGTTCTTGTTCTCTCTCTCTCTAAAATGTCCTTCAGTATTTTTTGTAGGGTTGGATTGGTGGTCACAAATTCTCCCAGTTCCTCTTTGTCATGGAAGCATCTTGTTTCTCCATTAATTTCTAGAGAGAGTTTTGCAGGATACATCAATCTGGGCTAGAGATTGTTCTCCTTCAGGGCTTGAATTACTTCACTCCAACCTCTTCTTAACCTGATGGTCTGTGTCAAGAAGTCTACCATGATTTTGATGGGTTTTCCTTTATAGGTGATCTGTTTCTTTTCTCTGATGGCTTTTAATATCCTGTTCTTATATTGCATTTCTGGGATCTTGATTATTATGTGTCTGGGTGTAGCTCTGTTTGGGTTGTAGGTGGCTGGAGTTCTGTATGCTTCATACATCTGCATATCATTTCCTTTTTCTATGCTTGGGAAATTTTCCTTAATGATTTCTGTGAATAGCCTTTGTAATTCCTCTGTTTTGACTCCTGCTTCTTCATTCACATGCTTTATTCTTAAGTTGTAGATCCTCTTGTCATCCTCTAGCCTTCCAATTGTTACTGCCTGCTCCCTTGTTATTTTTAAGAGATCTTCCCTTTCATGATCACACATTGCAAGTCTGTGTTCAATTTTTGATAGTCTATCTTTGGTTTCTTTCAAGCAGTTTTGCCAGTTTTCTATGGAGTCTTTAGTTTCCTGATAATCTCTTTGAATTTGCTTCATGAATTCTAGGTTTTTCTTGTTTTCTTCATTAATCATTTCTCTCCTTTTGTGTTCCTCCATTCTTCTGTGTCTTCTTGAGAGGTGCCCATCCTTTCTTTTATTAATCTACTTATCTCTTGTTTAATTTGAATTAATATTTCAGTTTTGATCCCACTTACGAGGTCCTGAATATATCTCTTTATGTCTGCTACTGCTGTGTTTGATGTTGCATTTTTGCTGCCCTCAATATCTTTTGTATTTACCTCTCCTGGATCAATGTTCTCAGGGTTGGGGGCTGGGGGTATTTTCTTATTTCTCCCTCTTGTCATGTTTTTGGTTCCTTCCATACAAGTGTACAGTGTAATTCCCAGCCCCTTTTGTGGTTGGTTAAGGCTCCTCTGGAGCACACAGGCTCGGGGCTTCTGCCCTCTGCTGGTCGCTATCACAGAGTGAAGTTCAAGCAAGCACGGTATGCGCTGGCTCCTGTCCTCCGGGCCAGTCAACCTTTGCAGGCCTTCACTGCGTCAGTATGCGGCTGTGCTCAGGGAATTAGTTTGTAGCAACCCACTGGGTCCCGACCAGGGGCACGGCCCAATCCAAGCAGATTCCACCAATCCACTCGTCAAGGGGAGCAACCAACTGAAGCCACTTCCTTATGGAGTTAAGGCTGTCCTGCCCAAATCCAACATGTCTTCCAGTTGGTTTCCCCTTTCCCATGGGAGGGTCTTATTCTCATCACTCACCACATGTTGATGCTGGTCCCTGAGAACTGCTGGGCTCCCAGACCTCTGACTTCAGCATGGCTGCAGCACAAATTCATGGTGCCTCTGAGTGGGTCGTGTGCAGGGCTGGGTCCAGGCAAGCCACACGCAGGGCTGTTCAGCTTCACACTCCAGCCGCTCAAGCCAGTCACATCGGCGCAGTTCAGTCCATCAGGTCGCTCTCGGGCAGGAATTCAGGCTGCTTGAGGAGGGCGCCGTGCTTGCTGATGTTAGCTTCACTAATGGTAGCCCCAGGACCTCATATTTGAGCGTTTTTTTTTAAACTTTAGTTTCTTCCTGAGTTGAGAGAGTCCATCTCTCTCTGTCAGGGTCTCTCAAGGGTGTTAAATTCTGGCATTTAAGCTGTCTCTCTCAGAGAGGATCTCTCTCCTGCTACCTACCGGTCCGCCATCTTTGGCAAAACTCCCTCTCCATACAATTTTTGTTTCCCATGGTCCAGCTCCCATCTTCTCCTGAAACAGAAACTATTATTGTTTGTTTGACACCCTTGAAGAAGTTGGTGCATGTAGAATCAAATGCAAATAAAAATTTTTACCTCCCTACTCTTACACAGGTAGTGGCATATAATATATAGTGCTTTGGTTTTTAACTTATTGGTTGTTGAAGATCCTTATACATATATATGAACAGTGATATTGTGTTTCATTGGGCATTAAAATTAATTTCACTATCGATATTTGAATTGTTTCCAACCTGTTGCTATTTTGTGCAGTACTGTAGTGAACAGCTTTGTACATGTGGCTACAAACATGAGTATGTGCATATCTATAGGTTTTAGTCCCAAAGTTTAAGATTAAAACACATAATGACCTTTCTGAATTTGCAATTGTATCTTTAGAACCAATGTAAGCTGGTTGGAAAATACAATCTTAATCTTTTAATGGATAAATTTAATTCATTTATATTTATTGATAAAGAAAATTATATTTGGTCATAGCAACTCTGCTGTTTTTCTCCACATATTTTTACTCCTGTGTGTTCTGTGTGTGTGTGAGACAGGACTGATGTGTACAATTAGTTTGATATTTACAAGTGCTGTCACTTCAGTGATATAATCAACATCTTTCTTCCTCTCTTCTCCTGCCTACTGTCTTTAATTCTCTCCTCCCTTTCTTCTACCACATGATAATAGTTAATATATTCATCTTCTCAGAGTTTACTTATGTTCATTCTTGTCTACTTGACTTGGCATCTTTTAAGGTTTTAATCTGAACTCTGGCTATTATATATGAGGCAATGGAGAAAATTGATCTACTTCTTCCCCCCCTTTTTTTAATATTAGTTTGTCACTCCTTCATTGTTAGAGCACATCACAGCCTCATTCTTTTTTTTTTTTTCTTTTTTTGTACCAGGGATCAAACTCATGACCTCATGCTTGCCAGGCAGGCACTTACACCGCTGAGCTAAATCCCAGAAAACAGTCTCATTCTTACCTGGTATCTTAATCTTCACCTTTGTTCATTGGCAAAGATATGTATTTTTCAGCCTGTCTTCGCAGATGGCAGTGGTGAGTCATGTGGAAGCTCCTCTGGAAGGGCTCATGGGAATACTAGTTCTCAAGTTTGTGTTCAGAACTGGTTCTTATTTATTCTTGGAGTAGAGTCCAGAATGATATACAATTCTTGGTTTGTTGTTTTCTGGATCGATTTATATCTACTGCTCCATTGCTGCTAGCATTGACTATTACTGTACCTAACACCTAAGGGAAGCCTTATTTAATTTCTTTCTCCAAGTTACTCAGTTGTATTTTCTGCTACAATCATGTTGATATTTATTTATTTTGAAACTCTACCAATTTAATTAGAATGGATCTCAGTATTAACCACTCAGGGCCTATTTCCCTGACTCACACTGTGTATTTTCAAAATATAAAGTCAACTCTTCTTTATGTCAGGAAAGTGTGGCAAGTTATTTTAGATATGTCCTGTTCCATTGTTTTCATTGTCATCAGGGGCATCAGTTACCCACCTACAGGGTCTCCTTTGGCTCTTCTCTAGAGCTGTTACTTACTCTCTAATCACTTGTGATTCCTTTTTTCCTCCTCCTGTTGTACCTCTTGTTTTGGCATCCTTCTCATTTGCTGTGTTTTCTTCTGTCTGTTTGCTATAGTTCTTCCAGTTTTGGCTTCATCTTCTCCACTGTCTCATCTTTTCTCTTTAAAAACAAGGTCTGTTGTATTTGTTTATAAATGGGAATGCTTCATTTGAATTCATATTATTATACCTGGTCCACATTCTCATGGTTATTCATTTTTCTGCTTAGTATTCTATGCAAAGTTTTGCTGTTCTGTTTCATAATTTCCTTGGCTTTATTATTTTTTAATCAACATGCCAGCTCCTTAAAAACAAACAATTACTAGAATGAGTTAGGTTGTATTGATCTGAAGGGGAGGAATCAGGCTATCTATAGACTTCCCATCCAGAGGCACCCAGCTTTAGTGATTCACAAGTGACAGATGGCTTCTCTCTAATGACTCTTCTCCATGGTCCTGTCTTTTCTGTTTCTGTGAAACAGATCAGGCCCAAGAGGGTTCCTCTTCTCAGCGGTGCTCACTCCATCTTCAATTTTTCTGCTGTTCCCAAGTTTCAATTTGCAGTGAGCCTCTTGCCTACACAAAGAATAATTTTCTAGGCCTTTTCTGAGAACTGGTGCCTCTAGGCTATTTCCCTCTTTCCTTAATGCTTTTTCTTCTGACATAGTTTCTGTACCTGCTTTCCTCTTGATCCTTTAGTTCTTTCTAAGTAGAAACTTTTGGTCTGTCACTTCGGGTGCGTTCTTTGCCTCTGGGAAACATAGTTTTGCTGTTTGGGTTTTTTTTTTTTTTTTGCCTTTTTTTCTTGAACTACCTAGACCTTTTATTGTCTACTTCCATCTGGTGGCTTTTGCTATACTATTCAAGCCCAAATATTCTTCTTTCCTGTTAATTTTAGTGAAATTAAAATGTATGGGTGTTTTTGCTATTTATAGTTGACTCTGTGATATTCAAGAGGGGAAGACATAAGTTGCTAGCTGTGTTCTGATACCTTTTTAAGTATTACATCTCTAGATAGGTAATTTTGATCAAATATAGCAGTTTTACTAGAAATAGAAATAATGATAGCTAATATTTCATTTTTTTTTTAATCTCAAAAGTGATACCTTGAGTGTTGGATGCCAGCAGCTTCTAATATCAAGTCACCCATCCCCATTTATTTCTTTAGGAGGATAACACTCAGCATGGCAACATTTTCAGTAGCCTAAGACATCCTTTTAGTGTTCCAGGAAGTACTTCCTTAGATACTGTGTTATGATACTGATGTTTTACCATTTTGTCTACCAGATCATGAAACCAAATATTCCAGGTTGCTTCTGTCCAGGGCCTCCTGAAAATCTTTCTGCTCAGTCCTCAATGTCAGTCTGAGCCTCCATCTTCTTGCCCTAGACTCAATAGCCCCTGGAAATGCTACATGACCATTGTCACAGAAGGGTAAGAGCTGCCATCCCTCAGTTTGTATGCTCATGTCCCATGCACTCTAGACCAAGTGTCTTAGTTTCTTTATGGTTGATAAGACATAATATCTGACACCCCCAACTATAAGGAGGAAAGTTTTATTTTGGCTCACAGTTGGCATAGTCACAGTCCATAGTCAGCTGACTCTAAGACAGGGTGGCATAGCAGAGGGGCATCCCAGAGGCAGAGAGAGATGAAGGGAGGAGAGAAGAAGAGATACCTTCCCAGGCCACACCAGCAGTGACACACCTCCTGACCAAGTTTCACCTCCCAACATCACACTTAACTATAAGCTCATCAGGAGACAAATCTGCTCATGCATATCATGTCCCCATGATCCATTCACCTCCAAAAAAGCCACATCTATGAGTCTATGAGACTTCATGGAGATATAAACCATAACACCAGGGCAAAGAGGAGAGCTGGAAGAACCAAGAGGAGCTCATAATTCTCTGCCTTTGGCCCATGTCTGCTACTAGTCACCAACCTAATCTATGTATAAAGGCATGCAGAATTCTCCTGATACCAGCAAATAAGGGAGTGGTTCACAAGTTACAGATACCTCCTAGGCTTCCTATTTCTGTCAGGATCTGATATCAGATCTCAAAGTTGTCATTGAGTGTCTGCCACAAATCCCTTGTGCTTTTCTCCTCCATCAGTTACCAATCTAGGTTTATCTCCTATTTAAGGGTGAAAGTATACATGCATGCATTGTTGCTTTAGGCATGGAAAAACAGACACTGACACTACCTTGAACAATACCCCAAACTGAATGTTGAATTTGAGCAAGTTCAACTGGATGCAAATTGTTCATGAAGAATAGAGTCTTCTTATGTATTTTCTGTCCCCAATACCACTTACAGATTAAGGTTTAGGTCCTTAACGCTATGTCAGAAGTCACCTCTTGGAATGTATGTGTGCATATATAATGTGTAGTGTATCAGAATATCTTTAGATACACAGAAGATTAAATATTATGTATAGTCATACTTTTTATATAATTTGTGATTTAGAAGTACTTAATCATGTTAAATTTGATGTTTATATTTTGAGAACTAGTCTTAAGGATAAGTCAGCTTTAATAATCAGACACTTCATTCAAAATGGTTTTCTCATTGTTTCTAAGACCTGCCTCCAATGCTGTCTTCCTTCCAAGTCCTTTCTGCATCTGAGTCTCAGCGGAAGTTCTGGCACCTTCTGGAATCCTTCCCTGAACTGCCATTGGTCACTTGAACAAGTACATTAATAAAGGTCCTGCAATTCTCAGATTGTCAGTCTGACTTTCTGCCAAGGGTTGACCTAGGCAGTGATTCACCATCACCACCCCGGCTCCTTCAAGGCCTCCACACTGTCTGGCTCTCTCAGTAGTGCAGAGAGAGCCTGTTCACATTTTGTCTTAGAGTTCCTCCCAGTAGATGAGAATGACAAGTGTCATTTCTCTAGCTTAGTCATTATTACTTGAGGACTTAAGGAGCCTGGTTGGCTGTGAAACCCTTTAATGTAACTGCTGATTATAATTCTGTTTTCCACTATCATTGCTGAACTAACCCAGGTCTCAAACAGAAATTCTGACCTACTGATTAAGAAATACAATTTAAGCCAGAATTGGCATTGCTAAGCAATATTTTACATATGCAATAATTTTTTTGCCCTAGAGTGTGAAGAAAACTATGGACTTTATCAGAAGCTTTAAAAGCGTATTTCGTCTAACCTTCTTGCTCTAGATTATTCAGAGAGGAATATAAGTGTTACGCCATTCATGCACATTACAAATGTTGTGCAAGTTCTGAATGTATTTCTTTTTCCAGAGAAGAATTATCATTAGGATCAAGGGAAACATTAAATTCGCCTCAAATCAGGTTACCAAGAATAGTCTTAATGGCTTTAATAGGGAAATTTATCTATCTCTGCTTGTAGGTTGTACCATTAATTAGTTTAACTCTTCCTTGTTTATTGTTAGTATTTTAAGCTCTTCCAAAGACTGCTTTTAAAGAAGGCTTTTATTAGCAGGTTTCTGAATAACTAGGGCCTAATTCCTATGCTTGTGCTTGTTTTTACAAAACGATGTGTTCTTTACAGATAAGAGAACATGCATATATTCCCAGAAGATCTGAGAACATCATACCACAGTGATATATGTGCACCCATGTTTATAGCAGCACAATTTGTAATAGCCAGATCTTGGAAACAATCTAAGTGCCCATCAACTGAGAAATGGATAAAAAAGTTGTGGTATTTCTATACAGTGGAGTACTACTCAGTTATAAAGAATGATCACATCAAGATATTTATAAATAAAGGGACACGACTTGAGACCATACTCATAAGCGAAATAAACCAAACTCACATGTGTAAATACCGTATAGTCTCCCTAGTATGAGAGTTGATAAGAGTATATAAGATTTTATGGTAAGCATGAGTCCCCATCTCATAGCTTTGAAGCCTTTCAATGTTTTCATTCATCAGTTGGAATGGTTTTATCCTGTTTTGTTTGACTTTATTAAACGTAATGCTATGAACAGCTGTTTTGAAGAGAACAAAACATTATGATAGCTATTGCTGATTTAATACTGTCCTTCTTAGAAGTCCTACCATGCTTCTATTCTTCTACTACCATTGGTTCTATCTATCACATTGTGTCTTATTGGGATTTGAATATGTGTGAAAGTATAAACAAAATTTTTTATTGAAAATGAGATATTATAGTACCCATTGATCATTCTCTGTTATTCAGTTCAGAATGCCCTGTCATTCTTTCACTCATTGAATGGTTTTATAATATTTTGTTATGTTTGACATTATTGTATTTGAAACTATGCTCAACTATAGCAGAGAAATACTGTGATAACTATTGTTAATGTCTGGTTGTCTTAATGTTAAGTATTGTGTTGCCTATGTTGTCTGGTTCCGATCTGCTCTGTATTGACCTCTTTTGTCTTATTCTCTTTAAAATAAAATGGAAAAAAAGAGAAAATGCATATATATTGATGTTTTAGTTACTAAAAAATAAAAACTGGATTTGAATGTAACACAATTTGAGCAGGTGTAACCTGGCTTAAATCTGTAAGATGATGTGTTAGAAATGAGGTTCACCTAGGTATGCTCAAGAAATCCTTTTTGTGAGCCCTGATTGTATTTTCTGTTACTCCAATTGCTTATATCTGGGATATCACCATCTATTAGTGTCTCAAGAGTAAGTGCTACCAGCCTCCTGAAGGCCTTTGGAATAGAAGATGACAGTAGCCACCTGTTGATTTTTTAGTCTTCACTCCCACTTGTACTATACTGTCATCATCCCCATTTTACAAATGCAAAAGCAGAGGCTCAGAGAAGAATCCTGACTTGCCTGAAGAGCCACAACACTTGTTGCTGGTATTTGGGCTGTGGGGAACCACTCAGACTGCTTCAAAGCTCAGGGGCATCTAAGGACCCCTGAGGATGTGACCCCATTTGTCTAGCACAAACAAAAAGCAGAACAGTTATGTAAATATGACTTAGCAGTGAACAAACACACATGTGCCAATGAAGCCAGCATGTAAGAAAGTAAAGATTACAACCTGTATAAGAATTATACAATAAAGACACAGGCTGCTCTTGCACTGTGCTCTGCTCCACGCTGTCTCCTGTTGTTGCTGACATTTTCTACACATGCGTTCTTTAACCTGGTGACCTCACCTGTAAAAATCTCTCTTAAGCCCCCCTGGGCCCACATGTACCTAGGAATCCCAAGGTAGTGTATCCCAACCCTCTAAAACTCAAGGGTAAGATCATTTCCTTGGGGCAGGTGGCAGAGGTCTTCAGCATTCTAGTGGAAACTGTGTGGAAGAGCAGATGAAGGCATCTTTGGGTACCTGAGTTATGCTGTGGGTATAGAGGAGTAAACTACTAGTTAAAAGACTTGGATGTGAATCTCACTTTCACCACTCATCATTTGTATGGCTTGGGAACGATCATTAAGCAGATCTGAAACACAATAGAAACTTATCTTCCTGGATGGCTTTCATGTGCAAATACCATATGCAGATCTTGATTCCCAAACTTCTGCATGTGATCCATCACTGTGCCATCCCATGTCCATAAACACATAAAAGATCATGGCAGTATCTACTGAATGTTCATTTCATAGCAGGTATGGGGCTAAGCACTTAAATGTAGTCTTGTTTAGTTCTTCCTCTGATCCTAATGGCTGGATCTATCATTACCTCCATTCTGCAGGTGAAGAAATTGAAAATTTGAAATAACTTGTCCAGTGTCAACTGAGAGGGTAGAGCTGCAATCTGTGCTCAGCCCTGTCTGACCACAAAACTTGCTTACTCTCTCTTGCCTCCCCAGAATCCTTTGGCAGCAGAATGACTCTGGTTATTGTTCCTAAGACTGTGCTAATCAGCATCAACTCTCACTTATTTGCATTCAGTTTATTACAACCCCTGTTCCTATGGGACTTTGTAGACTTGCTGTTTCTCTCTCTTTCAAGCTCCCATAGCATGCAGGTCGCCTCCTCAGCTGTTCCAGCACTTGGGCACCTGCTGTGTGCCACATATTCAACAATAGGAGAGACCCAGTCCCGACCAGAAAGGAGGATGCTAGCATCCGTTAAGTGGCCAGAAGCATAATAATGTTATGGTGGAGGGAAGAGTGTGGACTGGGCAGTGGAGGGCAGGGCAGGCCAGTCCAGGATGCCATCCTTGCCTTGCTGGAACACAGGCTGCGGGAAGTGTTACACAGAATCTAATCTCCACCTTAAAGAAAGCTCAGTTGGACCTTTTACAGAAGCTGCTAATTGCAAACACTCTGAGTGCATTGATCCAGAGCTGCTCTGATTAAGTAATTACCCACAACAGCACCTAGGAGGGCTGAAAGAGATTAGTGCAAAAGGGCTAGCACCACGTCTCCATTGCTAAGAGGCCTCCCGGCTTGCTCCCAGAGAGAACTTGAGTCAGGCCCAACTCTTTAATTACCTTCTGAGGCACTAAAGTTTAAATTAAATTCTGGTTGTTTTCATTTTAGCTTCTGCCAGAGCCCTGAGCTAAGCGTGGGTGAGGCTGGGGTGGAAGGAGTAGATAGGGCTGGGTGATGGGTGGAGTATTTTTCCCCCTTGGGGCTCTTTAGCTGAAAGATTTCATGCACTGAAGAGCAGACCAGTAATTGGTTTCCAGGCAGACATTCACAGGTATTCTATGGTGCTTGTGTGTCAGATTTGCCATTTTCTAACGTCCCCAATTGTTCATTGTGTTCACTGTGGCATCAGTGCTAACTTAGACACTCGGTCATGTGTGCTCACTGTCTCACCCTCTAGCTAGGTTAACATTCCAGCTTCAGATGAAGAATTACTACCCTTATTCTCACCTCTATTTTGTATCAGCTCCCCAGTCAGTGTTTTCTATATCTATGCTTGTTTCTTGTCTTCCCCTTTTAATTCTAACCTTCTAAAAGGGCTTTTTAGAGTATCATTCAGATCCCAGTTCAATATTTAAGCTGAGACTAACTTCAGACACCAGCTACAGCTTTGGGAGCACTTTTTAAAAGCAGTTTGGATTTCCTACCTCCTGGTCCTCTGTTAAAACATTTACCTAATTTGAAACTTCGTGACCAGCTCTTCACTAACTCTTGGCTTTGTCTATAGGAGAATAAAGGGGCCACGCAAGAAGGGGTAGAGGCGTCCAGGGATGTTCTAGGCTGAAACAACATCTCTCACTCCCCAGTAGCTGCTCCCTGGAAGGTCTAACAGAACAGCCCTTCCTTCCTCCTTCATAACACTACACGCATACACACATACACACACGCACACGCACACACACACCATGGGACTGCAGAAGACATAGAACAGCTTCTCTGTCCTATGGCATTAATTACAGGACAGAGACTTAGCCCTTCCATCATCTGGGATTCTCATGCTGTACTTCAGGCTTTGCTTGAATGTTGTCCACATTCAAATCCATCCGAACTCTTAGCCCTTTAGAGCTCTCTGCCTTTGGCAGTGGAGGAGAGGTTCTCAGGTGGGAAAAGCCATCACTCTTGCTTCCCAGGGCTGTACACCTTCCATGGAGACTGCATGCTCCTGTTTATACTTGTTTCTTGTATTTTGGTCATATTTTCCAAACAGACAGGAGAAATCTGCTGGGAGGGCACCAAATTACCTGAGCCCTTCCAGCCTGCACGCTGTGCTCTCCTAGGGGAGGGAGCTGTTCTTTTTTTCCACATTGTGGAGTAATGTCCTATGGCACTGTACTTTTCTCTAACGAAGCCCCAGTGGCTGCACATGTGACATGCAGCGGGCTGTTCTACAGTTCTCCTGGAAGCTCATTGTTCTCTCAACAAACCTAAGAAGGCAAGAGTCTCATTTCCATCCCGTACTGTCCAGGCAGCCACCTTCTTGTATCATTGGCAGAGCTGCTTTTACAAGGGAGGGTCTGACTTTTGCTTCTTTCTACCCAGAGCATGGTCCAAGTATATCAATTGTACATCCTAGCATTGGTTGCCCCAAATCCCAATGCATCCTCCCAGGGGTCCAGTCCTGCACACGGGATAGCCTTGAAAGGCTGGATTTAAATCCTGTCATCACCATTTAATAATATTTGACTTGAATTTGTAAACCAATTGTTCATTCATTCATGCTTCTTTCCATAAATATATTTTCAAATAACTCTTCCATAGGGTAAGTATTAGGGTAATACAGATGTAAATGGGATCCTCTCCACTGACATTGTGGAGTTTATCCACTGAGAGAAGACAGAAACTGCAGTCTGAATCTCGTGGACTTCTATTGAGCCACCTATAAAATAGAGATGCTTTTCATTACAGCACCAGCCTCTTCTTAGGCTTAAAAATAAAGCAGAATAATAAAATTCTACCACATTGTGCAGACAGTTGGCATATGGGAAAGGGGATATAAATTTAATGAATCTCTGCTATGTACCAGTAACTGAGCTATATTTTACTGATATTTTCCACTCTTACTCCATACCACAAGCTAAGCCTTAGTATTACCATTTTGCAGATGGAAAAATTGCAGTTTACAGGAGACAGAAAGAGGGTTTTGGATAGGTCATCAATAAGTGTACACTGAGCGCATCCTTTATGCTAGTGACCAGCTGCATGCAGTTGAAAGGCAGGATCACAGCAGGCTCATGTTGCTCTGATGTTTTTGCATCAAATGAAACCTCATAGGCTGAATGAAGGGCATTCAAACAGCAAGGCACTGGGAGCACATCCAAGGGAATCCTCACTAGTTTGAATGTCAGGAAGTCCTCTGAGAGGAAGTCACTTTAAACCTGTGAGATGAGGGGGACTTTGGCATCGGTAAGGCCCAGAGATGTATCCATTTGGAAGAGTGTGGGAAGCGTAATAAGACTGGAGCTTGATACCAAAGAGGAGAGAAGCCAAGGAGACAGCAGGGCCTGCAGTGAGGGATCCTGTGGCCCACTTAGTTCACAGTCTAGAGTTTAGATTTAACCTACAGATTAACTGGGAGCCTCTCTAGTGGCTCATTCAGGATAGACGACAAGATCAAATGTCTATTTTGACTGCTGGATGGAGAAAGGTATGTGTGGTATAGGATGCCAGACAAGTTAGGAACTTGTTTCAGCTGTCTTGTGGGAGGACAAGGAAGTGTAATGGGCTGGAATAAAGAAGTCGGGATAGCAAATAAGCAGCAAACACTTTACAGTAAACAGAGAGTCGGAAAAGGCCATGATAATTTCCACATCATTTCTGCTGTGTGGCTATGAGTATATGGTGATAACCATTTCCTGACTCCTGGAGAAAGCAAGGATGGGGCAGGTGTTTCCAAAGATGCTCACAATCTACTAGCTGTGTTGGAGCAGACTAAGACCATGCAGAAAAGATACCCAATGGCCAATAGAAACAGGAGGGCAAATGGGAAGACATCACTGAAACTGAGGATGCTGAGAAGAAATGACTGGGAGGAGAACACTAAAAGCAAGCTGAAACCCATGTGGAGGCCAGAAGGAAACAGAATTGAACATAGGAGACCTAGAAGGCTCACTGGTGCTCATCTACCCAGTAAAGTGATGTGGTGGGAAAGTGGATCAGGTCTTAGTCAGATATTTAGCCAGATGCTACCCGAGATAGCACCCTCTTTCCTCTGAAGATTCTGGCACTGGTGGCCTGAGCACTTGTTCCTCTCACTAAGAGGGATGGAGAAGCCAGAAGGAGCCCTCTCTAGAAATGGCAAGGATTGGCCTGTCTTGGGGCAGGGTAGAGGACTGGCAAATGGATATGGTCCATTTCCTTACCCCCAAAATTAATTTTCCCTGGGAAGGAACAAAGTATGTTGGAAGTATCTTTTGGGTCCCTCATTTCTGAAAATATGAATCCAAGGTTCCTGTGTCTAGGGTGCTGATTGATACTTTAAAAGATGAGCATCCGCCCCACCCCCAGCCAAATTATGTGTGGAGCTCAATCTGAACGAATAACTCTCTGCAGGCTGTTATCTTGGTCGCTTTTCCTGTGGACTGTATGAATCCCTAGGATAACTGTGCCGGGCTCTCTCCTCCTGAGGGCCCCTTGGATGAGGACACTATGAGTGAATAGGGCCCATAACAGCATCTCCTATCTCCATTTCTGATCTCTCTCCCTGTACTAATGCCAGTGGCTCCCTGAAGTGCAGTTGTCCGAGTGAACAGATTCACTCTTTCAAGATTCCAGTGCCTAACTATCAGATGCCCACAGCCTGGGTACTTTGAGAAGCCTATAGGAAAAGCAGGAGTCTTGTGAAGACATAGATTACCTGCACATCTGTCTGGGTTTAGTTTAACACGGCTCACTAATTTGTCTTGCAGTGAGTGTGTGATTAACTTTGCAAGTTGACTTGGCAATTTTCTCAGCTCAGAGAATAGTTAGAATAGATGGTGTGAATAGCAATAGAGAAAAAGATAGATGTTATTAATTTTTCATTTTCAAATGTAAGATTGATTGTAGAGCCTACATGCTGTTCCCCTCAGCATATTACACCACACACTTTCTCGTTTACAGCAGTACAGTGTCAGAAAAGTGCAGGCTTGATCCCCTAGAGGCTGAAACTTGAGATAAGTGTGTGAGTGAGCTTATTGCTGAGGTAAGACTTGGTATCAAGTCTTGGTATCAAGGTATAGCATGAATTGCTGATTTTAGTAACAGCTGCTTCCCCTCCGATCTGTGAGCTTAGCTTGGCACAGGATGATGGATCCAGACTGGCAGGGACTTATCATCTTCATTGTCACCCATCGTAAAACACTGAAGGGATGGAGGGACACCGATTTGAATATCAGGATGCAATGGTGAACCTCCAGAAAGTTGGAAACTCTTTTCACCCAACAGTACTTGGTGCAGCATTTTGCTAGGTGAAACTATTCTGTATCTGTGCTCTCTAGTGTGGAGGCAACTGGTCAGCTGTGACTATTCAGCATGCATAACGGGACATGCAACTAAGGGACTAAATTTCAGTGATTCATATTTGGCTAATGGCAACTTATTGGATAACACAAGTATTCTCTTTACCTTTTTCTAGGGTAGAAAAAGCCAAGGTTGTTTGGGTGCATTAGTCTTACTGGTTTTCTGAATGCTGTTGTTTGCTCTAAGGTTACTTATTAATCTTCAATTTAACAAACAATAATTATTATAATAAAATCATAGCTGGTACATCCCTGAGTAGTTACTATATGTCATGTACTTTCCTAAGAACTTTACACACATTGTCTGATCTATGGTCACTGAATGATGCTATTATCCTGAGTTTATAGATGGGGGTTTGAGAAATTAAGTGACTGCTCTGAGGTCACCTAGCCAGTGAATGGCAAAGCTGAGATTCATTCCAAGCTTGTGACTCCATACCTGTTACATCTGCTACCAATCAAGACATTTGTTAGTGCCATTTCTTGGTGGGTGTTTAAAAATAGTCATATCCTGGTTATAAGAAGCAACACAGTATCTTGAGATCACTAACAAATTGGGTGTAAACACTGGGCACACACTCACTCTGAGCTCTGTAGAGTTTGAAGTATGGATCTCAGCGGGAATGAAGGCAACAGTTACAATGACAACACTCAGGTTGCACAGCTCAGCGTGGGCCTGGGCACCTCTCCTGTAGGTCAGGATGGGGAGAGATCTCTCTTGCCTGACGTCTAGGAAACTGGTCTTCCATGGGGCACCAGGTTGGAGTAGGACAGTCTGGATGAACATGCAGAAGTGAATAATAACAAGGAGAGGATCTGTGTTGTACTCCTTCCTTTCAGAGAGCCCAGACCCTGACCCCTGCGGGGCAAACAGATGGGGCCTACTCTCTTCAGTTCAGTCAGGGCCTGTGCTGTGTGGAGGCTGGATTGGGGTTTGTCTACTTCTCTGTCATTGCCCCTGTGTCCTCCTGTGTTGCTGTGCTCTGCACCCTAGCATGTATTGCTCAACTTCTTAGCTGTTTGATATTATAGCTTTAAAATCTGGGAAAACATGACACTTGTGCGATTCATTTCCTTATACACTTGCTATTCTTCGGGATTTTTGTCTCCTCTCTCCACTTGCTAAGGTCACAAAGGACACTGCTGGTTTTTGTGTGCCTTAGTAGTATGCCACTGCCCGGGAAGTCAACTCTTTTCTGTTATCTTTTGCCTTCCTTGGGACTTCTCAAGTCTTCTCCAGTCTTCCAGAAGACTTTCAGATTGTTCATTCACCTCCTCACCTGCCTGCCCACTTATGAATCTGAATTTCTTGTCTTCAGTACTATCCATCTGCCTCAACTACTCTGCTATACCCTATAAAATGAACCAGATAGTGATGAATGGGCTGAGACAAAAAGGACTCCCATGGAGAGGGCATTCCTCTATTACTGGTAGAAAATCAGAATCTAGGAAGCCTGGCAAAATAGGTCATATCCAGAGATCCAAATAATAGGCAAGAACAAAATTGAGAACCTGATGTTCCTAGGATTTTTTTCATGTCCTGAGCAATCTCTCCATAACAGCATTAGCTATCCATGGGTAATCTTTTGGCATGAGTGTAATGGAAAATGTAATTTTCTCTAACAAAACTTCACCAGCAAGTTTTATGGGGTTAACAAGAGGGATCCAGATCACTCTTTGGAGGATGATAACAACCATGTGGCCTCTACAGGCTGCTTTAAGAGCTGAGAGGAAGTCCAAATTCCAGTATCAGGAGCACTGCTCACTCCAGGAATTTAGATATTTTCTGTCCCACTCTGTTCTTGTGATGACAGCATCGTTTGGGCACTTTAAGTGGAGAGGGGCAGTTACACCATGGTGGGCCAGCGAAGTTCGAGATGAATGGGTTTGGCAATAACCTCACCCATTTGGGGCCGGAAGCCCAGGGACTCACCTGTGTTCTGTTGTTTTTCTCCAGCCTGCACGGACAAGGAGTTGAGGAACCTCGCTTCCCGGCTGAAAGACTGGTTTGGAGCTCTTCATGAGGATGCAAACAGGGTTATCAAACCCACCAGCTCTGACACAGCGCAAGGCAGTAAGACTGCTCTATTTTTACTAATTTGCTTCATTATAAATATTACATTTGCTGATTTAGTAGACATTATTGAGTTAGAAGTAGCATTTTAAAGTTAAAAAAAAAGCAACACTACATTAAAACATATTTCAGTTTTTAAAATTTTTTTTTTTTTGGTACTGGGGATCGAACTCATGACTTTGCACTTGCCAGGCAGGCGCTTGAGCCACTGAGCTAAATCCCCAGCCAAGTTTTTAAAATATTAACATATGGAGTTCAGGATGATGCTTCAGAACGAAGGAAAATTACATATTTTGTAACTGATTTAAAAATATGTTCAATAATATAGATTTTAGAAAATACACTAAATTTGTTTCAAACTACAGAACTCCACCATTTTATCAACTGTAAGCATGCTATGGTATATACTTTGAGGTGTTTTCTTTATCATATATAAAAATATATTTGCCTATGATTATAAAATTTGGGTCACATTTTACAGTCTGTTTTATAATCTTCTGTAACTGTGACTATCCTCTCTTGCTGTTGAGTAGTACTCTTCTTTATAGTATCTACCTTGGATCCTAATGTATGGATATAACTATTAGAGTAGACCTATATTTGGGAATCATTAATGTTGCTAATGTTTAGGGATATAAACAACACTGTAGCAAATACCTTTGATAATTTATCTTTGTGCATACTACCCAGATTGTATTTTGTTTTCCCTAGAAAGTCCTGGCCACTTGCCCCCTTCCTCACCATTAGCATGCCTCCACCTGGAAAAGGTAGCATGTTTCTCAGCTACTGAGTGGGTGGAATTCTTTCCTGTCAGCAGCTAGAGACAAGACTCAGAGTGGGTACTGCTCTTCCACTCTGATGGGCGGGGTCTCTCCATACATTCTATTCAAAGATGATGAGTAATGGGCTTCCCCACCTTGCGACCAGCAGGCACAGAATAGATTACTGATCAACACCATCGCTTAAATGCATGTAGTTCTGCCATAATCTATTCACCGTAGCATTTGCACGTTGCTTGATCAAAATACAGAAACACATTGTTTAAAGTACAATATTTTGCCCCATCCCTGATCCCACAGTTGTCTGGGTGGAATTTCTGCAAGTAGGTGTCAGAAATCACATTGTCAACATCTGAATTCAGTGTGACCAGCACTAGTCTTCAACCAGAATAAAAATAATCTCCAAACAGTGGCAGTGGGAGAATCCTATAGTCCCAGCTACTCAGCTTGAGCTCGGGAGTTTGTGGCCAATCTGGACAACACAATGAGACAAAAACAAAACAATAGCAACAATAACAACGACAAAAATCATTTTACTCTTTGGTTGTTATTTGCTCCTGCTAGCCTTTGAGAGATACCAGTGGAAAGTACTGATATAGGGGTCAATTTAATTGCTTGAATTTTTTACCCTAAAGAAGAGGGATAGAGGAATGGGAGAAAAGAAGTAAAAAGAATTAAGGTGTGTTATGTACCTGTACCAAGTCTGCTTGATGAATATAATTATTATGTACTGTAACATGTAATAAAAGTAAAATAAATTTAGAAAAATGGAAGCAAACACTGAAGTGGGGGGAGTTTGGAAATAGGCAGCGATTGCTTCCTGGGATCTAAAGTGTTCTGAGGGTGGTTCTCAGCGATGGTGTCTGCAGGAAAGGTGAAGCAGGACAGTTGTTTATTTGTTTGCTTTCCATTCTTGCTGGAGGTTCCTTGGGAGTTTTTAGACAATTAATTCGCAGATGGTAGAGAAACTTTTTCCCTGGGTCCTCAAGGAGCAGACCGGCCCTTGAGTTTTCTGAACGGTCTTTCAACACGGAGCAGATTGACGAGAGGAGAACAGCTCCTTGCAACCTGCAGTCCCCAGAGGCTCCTTCTGCAGACAGCTGGGAGCCTGCAAATGACTTGCTTGGCCAGGAGCAAATTGAGTCCCCAAAGAGGCTTTTGGTTTGATGTCCTAAAGCAAATGGAGGGAAGGAAATACAAGGAATGCTGGGTAAGCCCACAAGGCCAAAGGAGAGAAATATAGTTTTATCAGTCTGCAATTCTGAAAGAGGTAACACCTAGCTTAGCCTTGCACACTTGAGGCCACTGAGATCCTCTGCCCTGGCAGTCACAGACACCCTATCCCAGACCCTTTTGAGTGGGAGAGTGTGTCTGCTGTCTAAGAAACGCCTAGCTTGGCGTTTCTTTCTGGCTATCTATCAGCAGTAAACTCCTCTTTCTTGTGTATAAAATTGATTCCAATTATATATTCTATACACAGGTATACAATAATGGCTATGGACATCACTGGCACAGAGACAGTTTACAGTCATGACATTCAATCAAAGAGCCACATTATGTCCCATGGCCCCTTTTGAAATATGGAGGATTTTTTAAAAAATGTGTTCTAAAGTATTAAAATGAATAAATTTTAAAATGCAAATATTTTATGTTTGAAAGAGTTAACTCAAAGGTAACCAGAAAACTTCTCCCAGCAAATATTTTTCTTGATACTACATGGCTGTCATGGCTGAGGCTACTGAAGGAAACAAAGGAGTCTGTCTGCAGGGGGCTTACAGTCTTATTAATAAGCAT